>JAUZST010000318.1:146532-169733 GCA_034779995.1 Parotocinclus haroldoi
TGCCTTTCTGATATTTTTCTTGGCCTGCCACTTCTGGGCTTAACAAGAACTGTCCCTGTGGTCTTCCATTTCCTTACAATGTTCCTCACAGTGGAAACTGACAGATTAAATCTCTGAAACAACTTTTTGTATCCTTCCCCTGAACAACTATGTTGAACAATTTTTATTTTTAGATCATTTGACTCATGGAGTCAAATGGAGGAACTCATGGAGTTCACTAGAATTTCACTGGTTGCCAATGGCATCCTCTTCCACTCTACCATGATGACATCACAGAGCTGGTGGATGTTAGAGATCTTGCACTCCTCCACCTTCCGTTTGAGAATGCCCCACAGATGCTCAATAGAGTTTAGGTTTGAAGACATGCTTGACCTTTATCCTCAGTTTCTTAAGCAAGGGAATTGTCATCTTGGAGGGGTGTTTGGGGTCGTTATCATGTTGGAATACTGCCTTGCAGCCCAGTTTCCGAAGGAAGGAGATCCTGCTCTGCTTCATTTATGGTTCCCTCAATGAACTGTAGCTCTCCACAGCCGGCAGCACTCATGCAGCCCTAAACCATGACATTCCCACCACCATGCCTGACTGTAGGCAAGACACACTTGTCTTTGTACTCCTCACCTGGTTGCAGCTACACAAATGAAATAACTTTATCTTGGTTCCATTCCAGTTATCCATGTCCTTAGTCTGCTTGTCTTCAGCATCTGTATGTGTGCTTTTTATGCATCTTTAGAAAAGGCTTCCTTCTGGGATGACAGCCATGCAAATGAATTATCACATTTATTTACAGTGTGCGGCCTTTGGTCTGAGCACTGACAGGCTGACCCCCCACATCCCTTTAACTTCTGCAGCAATGCTGGCAGCAATCCTACATCTATTTCAAAAGCCAAAGTTTGGATATAACGCTGAGCACTTGCACTCAACTTCTTTGGTCATTGTTGGTGAGGCCTGTCCTGAGTGGAACCTGTCCTGTTAAACCGCTGTATGGCCTTGGCTACTGTCCGGCAGCTCATTTTCAGAGTGTTGACTGTCTTTTTATAGCCTAAGCCATCTTTATGTAGAGCAACAATTCTTTTTTCAGATAAGGTCTTTCAAAGAGTTCTTTGCCATGAGGTGCCATGTTGAACGTCCAGTGACCAGTATGAGAGAGTGTGAGGACAAAGAGTGTGACCCAATTCACACCTGAGAGCTTGTAACATTAACGAGTCACATTTTCACTTAGGGGTGTACTCAATTTTGTTCAGGTGGTTTAGACATTAATAGCTGTATGTCGAGTTTTGAGGGCACAGCAAATTTACACTGTAATACATGAAAAGATATAAGATATACATAAAAAGATTAAGATAGTTTAAGGGGGGAATTAACTTTTTTGAGATACTGTATATACATGTGTATATATATATATTTCTGCTCCTACAGTGGATATCATGACTTATGTGACATGGAAGCTGAGCGGCCTGCCCAAACACCGCGTTATTGGCAGTGGCACCAACCTAGACTCAGCTCGTTTCCGCTTCATCATGGCTGAAAAACTTGGGATCCATGCCACTAGCTTCAATGGTTATATTCTGGGAGAGCATGGAGATTCCAGTGGTGAGTCTGTCATAGTGGTGTTAAAATCTAGGAAATCGATGGACAGTGAATGGTCACAAGTACTGACTCTATACTTCTTGGCACATTAATTTGTTAGAGATATATGGCTATGCTGATATGACATTTTGAGATATGTTGTTAGAGATATGTGCTGGACATTTGTTGTCATAAACATTTAGGATATCTGTTCTTTATCTGCTTTGTTGTATAGTGCCTGTATGGAGTGGTGCTAATGTAGCTGGAGTCAACCTGCAGAAGCTCAACCCTGCTATTGGCACTGACCAGGACAGTGAGAATTGGAAGGAGGCTCACAAAATGGTGGTGGACAGGTATGATACATTTGCCCTTATACAGTAATATTAAAAATGCATTACATTTGGAGACAAGAGCAATAATTTGCCTCCCTATAAAAAACAAACAAAAATATTGTTTGAATCATGGAGATATTATTGGAACTATTATTGGAACTGAATAAGAATATATGTCCACACTATAAACACTGATTGACTGATGAAATGGAGAAAAAAATTCAACTGCATTTTTATTACCCACTTCAAACCATCCTCCGAGAAAACTGTAATTAATCTAAACAGAGAATCATCTACGAAAACATTTACTCAAATACAAATTGTACTATTCTTACTGAAAAACAGTTATTGTCAAATTACTGATTATCAATACTGATGGAACTGATTGGGTATACGTATCCAATGAAATTCTGTCCAGGATTATATAAATGTAGTTTAATATCGCTAACAGTTATTAATGATAATAATAGGTTTAATTAATTACTTTAACATAATTTTTGTAAATTAATGAATTTACACTTGGCAGCCACTTTATTAGGTACACATGTACAACTTCTCCTCAAAACACAAATATCTAATTAGTATGTAGACATGGTTAAAACTGAGACTGAGCATCAGAATGGCGAAGAAAGGTGATTTAAATGACTTAAAATGTGGTACGGTTGTTGGTATCTACTGGGATTTTCAGACATAGCCAGGACTAGTGTTTACAGAATGGTCAGAAACAGAGAAAATATTGGGACAAAATTAATTACAAGCAAGGTATGCAGAATAGCATCTCTGAGTGCACAGCATGACAAACCTTAAATCTCAGTTCTTGCTCTAACATTGGGGTGGGATGGTCATAATTTGGTGTTTAACATATGAAAGCATGTATCAAACCTGTTTTGTATGAATGGTTCAGGTTACTGGTGGTGTAATGTTGTTGCTGACCATGTCTATGCTTATATGACCACATGCTTATATGCACCGTGTCACAAAGGTCAAGCAAACTCGAGCTGGTTTCTTGAACATGCCAAGCAGTTCACTGTACTAAAATGGCCTTCACAGTCACCGGATATCAATTCAGTAGACCTTTGGGATATGCTGGAATAGGAGATACATGTAATGACATACAGTATCTATGTTATACTATTTTGTCAATATGGAGCACCTTGTTTAATCCTTAAAAAAGGATCCTTAAGTTGATTAACAGAGCCATGATCACCACAGTTATAGACTATAAACATACCTCACTTTAGTTGTCAATTTATTCTCTTTCAGTGCTTATGAGGTGATCAAACTGAAAGGTTACACTAACTGGGCCATTGGAATGAGTGTGGCCGATCTGACTGAAAGCCTGTTGAAGAATCTAAACAGAGTTCACCCTGTTTCTACCATGGTGAAGGTGAGATACACAGTCACACTTTTTAGGGTTAAAGTCTGCATAATTAATAACCACTTAACTAGACTTCACAAATAACTTTCTCTGATAACTAGCTATCAAGCCTAAAAGCCACTGGATTTTAAAAAGTGAATTCTTGGAATTGATTTCTTTCTAAGAGTGGGATTTTTTTCAACATACTTAGTTAGGTAGTCATACATAAACAGAGTAATGGAGAATATGTGAGAGATGAAAAGGAAGAGATATACAAGAGGAAGAAGATGACTTGAAGAAGAGAAAGGAAATTGAATATACAGAGATAAGAACAGAAACGTAGAAAATTAAGGGAAGAATTCTTAATAACATCTAAGTAGCATATAAGTAGTATCTAAGTATGCTATATAAAGTCAGATTTATGCCTATGTTTCTATACCTACACTGTATATGACACTGCATTTATTCATTCATTGTCTTATCCACCTAATCCTTGTTCAGGTTTATGGGAAAACTGATGCTTACCTGGCAACACAGGGTGTGAGGCAAGAACAATCCATTGTAGAGCACATGCACTCACACACTTTTTTAGAAACTCCAATTAATCAAAATCCCTAAATCTTTGGACTGGATTACCCAGAGTATGTAACGTATATTATTGTTTTACAGAGAGAGCATGTCTTTGCATGAGAGAGCAGGTTAAGCATTTTCATACTAACGTAGTAAAAACATTAATTTCTCCTTTGTTCCTAAAATTCGTTTTTATTTCGATTTACAGCACAAAATAAAAAATGTTGGGATGGTATGGAAATTGAAAAAACAAAACAGTGTTTCATACATTTATTTCATTGTAGAGAGTACAAACCCAGGATATTTAATATTTTGTCTTGTCAAATTTTATTTGTTAATAAACATCCGTTTCTGCATTTCAGAATTGCAACACATTGCAAAAAGGTTGGGATGGTAAAGCATTTGTCAACTTTGTAATGTCGCCATTTGTTCTTATAAAATGTAAAGGATGTGTTAGCACTAAGGATAGCAAGCAAAGAAGTGTTTCAGGTGTTATTTGTGCTGCAAACACATTAAGATGTACAGCAGTATGGTGTCGCTGTCACATTTTTTGTTTCAAAATTCGCCACAGTCTCTATTTGGTGTAGTCTGGTTCCCTTACCCTCTTCTTTCACAGCCATGCATTTTGTAAACTATTTTGGAAAAATATGTTGCTCTATTATATTTGTAGTTTAATGCTGCCTCACAGAAGTATAAATGTAATTTGCCAAGAACACAGATAAAGCTCCATACCATAACAAACCCTGGCTTTGAAAATAACAGTCTAGTTGGTCCTGACTGTACTGAATTCATACTTTCACTGTATGAAGGATTGCTGTTTGCAATCTAACGTTTTAAATGGCATATGTAAATGTAACTCTGAATTGTAATGCATGACAAAGGTTTGCTAACGTAATTGTTTGCCCATGTGGTTCTCTCAGGTATTGCTTAATGGTGTTTTTTATGCAGTGCCATCTGAGGAATCGAAGATCACAGGTGTTTAGCTTATGCTTGGGTACTTAGCGCAAGAAACTGTTATTTCTCCAGATTCCTTGTATCAAATTTATTTATTTTATTTTTGTCCCAACTTCGTTGGAATGTGTTGGAGGCCTGAAATGCAGGAATGGATGCTTATTATAAAATGTGTATTCGTATGGTCTGCAGTGAAATAAAATTGACAAAAAAGAAAATATGAGAAACATTTTCAAATATTTAAAAGTGATAGGCTAAAATTTGTCAACTCTATTTAATGTTTAATTTATGTTTTTGGCTTTCTGATGAATGAGTATTTGTCATGGTCTCATATGGTATTTGCAGATGGGATTAACATGGTAGCAGTAATGTTAAATATTTATTTAACCCTTAATGAATAAAGGTGGTAATGACATTGGGAGACAAAATATTGTTAAATTTTGATGTTTGGTCAATAGGTCTTATTCTGAAAAAATGGTGAATGGTATCAACTTTTATTCTTGATTATACTGAACTTATGAACTAATGAGTTAATGTTGTGTGTTGTAGGGATTTTTTGACATTGGTGAGGAAGTGTTCCTGAGCCTCCCCTGTGTGCTGAACACCAGTGGTGTGGCCAGTGTAATTAACATGACCCTGACCGATGCTGAGGTGGGTCAGCTCAAGAAGAGTGCTGACACCCTCTGGAGCATTCAGAACGACCTGAAAGACCTGTAAAATCATCCTATAGTGCACTTACATGTTCCCAACCCAGAGAGCACACAACTCTAAACTCAACCAACTATTAACCAAACCACTCAAATCCTGTGTGAAAGCGGATATGCAATCCTAGGGGTTTGATGTGGCTTTATTCTTCTCTTTGTCTTCGTGGCCCATGTATATCATACAGTCTAAAATAGATAGGAAAAACTAGTACTATGGAAAAGTGTGATCATGTTTGAATTTTTACATTTGTACTTAGAACAAATATTTGTACCTTGAACAAATGAGGAAGAAATTCCTTCTCTGCTGTGGTGTACATCATGCTCAAAAATCATTTTAACGAAATAGAAGTGAAAAGATGTTTTTGTCTGTCTAAAGCACAAGTGAAAGCATATAGGCAATTTTTTTCCTAAAAATTATTTTTGTTGAAATGTTAAAAAGACAAATGAGTAAAATAGACAAAATTAATCATTGTGATTTTCTCAATCAATTAACTGTGCTGTGTGCATTGCGTTGTTTATATCATGTGATTTAACTTATCTAACTTAATTCTTATAGGAACCTACATTATACTGAAAACAAAACAAAATTAAAGGTGGTTTTGGTCTCCAAACTGTCCAGAAATACATTACAACGTTTATTGCACACACAAAAAACAACAACACCAGTGCACATTAAACGTGTAAATACATACCTGCACAAGGGTCTATGTAAACATTTAAGTAGTTGCGAACATGACATGACTATGGTTTATATTCCACCATAAAAACTCACACGTTACTCAAATTCACACGAATGGAACTTCATAAAGCCCCGTCCAATTCTTTCACTAAAAGCAGAACTGGTAGCAGCTTGCGGATTTTCGTTCTTTCCGATTTTAAACGCCCATTTCTCTTCCCAAACCGCAGTCCAAATGGATTATAATTAAACTTGCTGCGGGTTAAGCGGTGCTTGCAGGATATCTGGTTCTCTATGTCCTTTTCATTCAAAAAGATGCAAATTTGATCATCTTCCGATGTGCTCCGTTCGTTCACGTCTCTCAAATCCAGTACAGGACTTCCTGTAAGCTTAATAAATCCTAAAATGTGAATAAACAAAAACAATATATTCATCACCATGTCTAACTTGCATTTCATTTCAGTATGTCCCCCCTTTTTTTACCTGGAACAGTGATGTGCTCAGGGTGTCCCATGCCTTTCCAAAGTATCCGCGTAGATCCGTAGTGAGTAATCAAAGCCGATGCGAATATAATCAGTATATTTCCCTTCATATCGCCTTATATTAAATATTGTTACTGAAGCTGGTAAGTCTGGAAATAAAGAATTCATATGCCATCTTCACTTAATATATAACCATGAAGTCTCTCTCTCACTCCCCCCTTTCAATTTCTCTCTCTCACTCCTCTTTCAGCTCTCTCTCTCTCCCACTGTCTCCCCCCTCTCTCCCAATATCCAAAATTATTTTTTGTTGTAATGTCTCTATGGGAAGTGTAGTAAACTAAAAATAATTATTTTGAGAACTTGAATGTTTGGTGGGAGGCAGGAAAAATACAAATCTGAGTTTTCTGTCATGAATTCACCAACCGTTCAAAAGCTGCTTTGAGCAGTACTATTAAAAAACCTGGAGAGGGAGTTGTCATTATTAGAAACAGAGCTAATAAAAAGCCAAATGACAACACCAGGGGAAAATGGGAAAATCTAGAGAACCTGTTAGGTTAGGTTAGGTTGTAAGAAATTACAAAAACAGCCAAAAGGTGCTTTAATTAACAAATGTCCGCTGTCAGAGAGATGGATGCCCCATCCTCCATCTCTTTTAAGTTATAACCCTATGTTCTGTCTCAAAACACCCTGATGGAAGTATTGCCACAGATCCAGGAGAGATAAGAACTATTGGAAATGTGTTTTATACAGAACTGTACAGGACCCTACTGTGTGACCAGTCCTGTGTTGAGGAGCTACATGCCAGACTAGTAAACTTGAATGATTCTCATGAGAAAGTTCTGGAGGAAGAGCTACAACCGCATAAGCTAAACAGGGCAGTTGCACAGCTCTCGTCTGGTCGGGCACCCGACATTGATGGTCTCCCTGCTGACTTTTAGAAACACTTTTGGGACACTCCAGGGACATTTTTAAATGCTCACTGGCTAAAGGCTAGTGACCAACAAGTTGTACCAGAGCGGTTTTGTTATTACCTAAAACGAAAGGGAACATATCTGACTTTTATGTACAGACTATAAGATTTTATCAATATGCCTTTTTAACAGACTGAAAGAATTTTTGCATTTACTCATTGATGAATATCAAACATATTGTGTATTATGGACAATCTGTTTCTTGTGAGAGATGTCATTGACCTTTGTATGTTAAGTTCTTGTGATCTGGGACTTTTGTTCACAGATCAAGAAAAGGCATTTGACAGAGTGGACCATATGTACCTATTCAGTACAATTTAGCAATTAGAAAGAGATTACCTGCCCTTAGCATATCTGCAGTGGGGCAGAGCCGGATTGAAGTACCTCTGAGTTTTCAGCTAAAAACTGGGAGTTCTACTGGAGTTTGTGCTGTACTGGCAAGGTGGAGAGGGGTTCTGTCTCAGTTATCTTATAGAGGAAGAGTATTGGTAGTCAATAATTTGATTGCTTCCACTTTGTGGTTCTGGACCCTCCTGCAACTCTTCTTGCAGATATTCAGAGGTGAATGGTGGACTTTTTTATGGACAGGGCAGCACTGGACTTGTGCCTCTGTTCTTTACCTGTCAGTAAATGAGGGGGGTGGGAACAGATTGAATTGAGATTTAGAGTGAAGACTTTCTGACTGCAGTCAGCTCAAAGACTTTTGTATGGGGAGGGATTGGTATGGATGAGCACAGCCTGAGCTCTTCTTCAGAGAGTGGAGAAACTGGGCTATGGAAAACAACTCTTTGTTTTAAAGTTGAAACAAATGGACACATCAGGAAAAACATCTATTTATCAGTCTATTTTAAAAGCCTGGACCTCCATTCTGTCTTCTAACAGAAGTGAGAGTGGACCAGAGCTGCTGAAGAATTAGCCCGTTTTTTAACCATTCGCTTCTGTCTATTCCTTTACAATCTAAATGTGTTCGACAATGTGTCTGCAATCAGGGCTAACCAGTCTGAGAATGTGAAAAACTGCTACAAACTGTAAATCAGCATACAATCTCAGAACCGAGACAGAAACACGATCTTTATGGCTGCTAAAGAGGGTTCTGGAGGATGTGAAGTCATCGCTGCCCGCTGTCTTTAGTAAGGCTTTGGAGGAAGGTTAGCTACATGGAAATCATAAACAGTACACGTAAGCCCATTCAGTAGAGAAAGCACTCTCATTGGATAGACAGGATAGAATTTATGATTTTAAACACCAAATTACTCTTTGTGAAGTGTTTTATTGTTCCAGTAGGCATCTATGATCACTGCATGGTGCAGCGTTTTACCAATAAGAAATATGTGAAGCCAAAAAGTGCCGACTGGCATTTTAACACCACAGTTTTAGGCGATACTAATTTTAGAGAGTCTTTTATTTATTTATGGAACAGTTTTAAATTAAAGAAGGTTGATTCGAACTCTTTACAAAATAGTGAGAAAATACAAGTACAAGTATTTTGCTAACAGTACACTCTAAATGTTACGAAAGACACTTTGCATCAATGAAAGCTCTGGAGATTGAAATAGTGAAACTCGTTTAGGAGACCACAGGAAATCAAGGACAAATTAAAGCACTCAAAAGTAAAAAAGCTATAATGATGGACCTGTTGGATATCACAGCGCAGGGGCGCTGATCCAGTCACGCTTTGCAAATGCTACCGAGATGGATGCTCCTTCTAAGTTCTTTTTTTGTCTTGAGTAACAAAATGGACAACAAAGGTACATGCATGCTGTACAAACAGAATCAAGGGAGCTCATTTCCCACCCACTGAAGTTTGCGAGCAGACAGTAAGCTTCTACTTGAAGCTGTAACATCGGCCATTGAAGAGGGCTTCCTGGCAAACCTCCCAAAGCTCTCAGAAAAGGTGGTATAAATGATATAGATGGTCTCCCTGTTGAGTTCTACATGGTGTTCTGGGATCTTATAGGGCTGGATGTGCTGGATGCACTAAAAGACTGTGAGGAGAGGCCAACTCCTTCTAAGTTTCAGGAGAGCCGTCCTGACCCTACTACCGAAAAAGGGAGACCTATTTGAAGAACTTTTGATAACATTTACCTAATTAAAGAAATTTTGGATGTCTCCAGACTGTTGGGCCGGAAGACTGGTCTCATATTACTAGAAAAGGAAAAAGCTTTTGACCGGGTTGAAGACGAGTATTTGTGGAAGGTGCTGGACACCTTTGCATTCAACCCTGGTTTCATTGGTCAAGGTGTTGTATAGTGAAATAGGGAGTGTACTGAAGGTCAATGGTGGTTTGTGTGCCTTTTTTGAAGAGGTATAAGACAAGGCTGCTCCCTTTCAGACATGATGTACTGAATAGTGATTGAACCACTCTTCTATAGACTGAGAGAAAAGCTTTCAGGTTTTAATATTCCACAGATAGTCGCTAATCTCTGTTTATCAGCCTATGCAGATGATCTCGCTGTATTTGTGAATACACAGACTGATGTTAACGTTTTAACCAATGTTTTAAAGGACTTTGAGGTTTTATGATCAGCTAAGATTAACTGGGCTAAAAGTAAAGCAGTTAAATTGGAAGGTGGAACAAGGAGCAGCCAACATTGCCAGGAGGTTTTAAATACTTTGGTAGGTAATGCTGGTTTTAAGGAAAATCTGAGATGGCATTGAAGAGCACATTAAAAGGCAGACTGAGCAGGTGGAAGCGACTGGTTCAAAAAATGTCCTTCATGGGGGCGAATGCTGGTGATAAACAACCTTGCAGTGTCGTCCCTATGGCACAAGCTGGCCTGTGTGCATCCACCTGCCTTCAGTTTATCCAGAGACTTCTCACTGGGCCTAGGAACCTAGTGTGGAGAGCAGCCGCCTGTGAAATACTACAAACTGTGGAAAGTCTTGAACTTGATAAAGTGCTGTTTTTAATGAACACAAGTACTATGAATGTAGCTGGACTAACAGATTTTTATCGTGGACTTTTAAAAATCTGGAACTGTTTTAAAAAAGAATACACAGGATGCAGAATTAATGGGCTCCTGGATGAGCCATTAGTTTATGGCGGGCATCTGGACATACAGAGAGATCACCCCAATACTGTAAAAATTTCTACTATCCTCCAGGATCATCACACTACGTCAGTTAGTCAATGTTGTAGGGCCTGACCTTTCATGGGCAGAGGACCTGGCATCAGATATGAAAATGAGGTTTGAGTGCGTTGCAAATCATATACCCCATGAAGAATTCTGATTTTAAACCTGAATGGAGTGCACTGTATGGTTTGTAGGTAGTTAAAATAGTCTGTGAATTAGTTAAATTGCAGTTGAGGCTTTCACATTTACATTTGTGTTATTTAGCAGATGCCCTTATCCAGAGCGACTCACAATTAATATGGTCTTACAATTGAAGCAGTTCTGGGTTAAGGGCCAGGGCTCAGATAGAAAAAAATTCTCAAAATTCAGATTGTGATACTGTGAGAGTTTTATCCAGACTAATCAAATCACAGGTTTTGATAGATATTAACTTGTTTTACAAATTTATTCTACAGCCTAAAATACATAAATATTTATTGAATTATCATGTCTATAATGGCACTCTCTGTAAATAAAATGGATTGTAAAAGTAAAATAAGTTGTTTTGTGGTTTAGTGGTTTAAACATGTTCACACATTCTGACTCGCATCCTGGTTCCTTCAGTTTACAGATACATTTTTCTTGTTGATAATGATGATGATTTTGATAATTATGTATTTCCTGCTGTGTCATGATGAATTTGTGATGTGATTTTTGTCATTATGTGCATCAGCTGTTCAATAAAATTAAGTTGTTACTCTCTTTCTCTCTTTGCATTGTGGGTAGTGGGAAGAGTGCTGGTGGTGAGAGTAGGGAGCTAGAAGTTAGTGTATTGAAACCCTTTCTCACTATTTTTTCTTATTTTAAGAACCATTTGGTTTATGTATCTATTGTGTAAACTTCGTTCAACAGGATCGCCATTATGACCCATTAAATATTGTTGTCTATCTAACTGTATTTGCTTAGAACTGCACTATTTTTATCAGTTCTGAAACAATGAATTTAAATGTGGTGGACATGATCACATCATACAAGCCTGTCCACTAATTAAGACTGAGTGGCCCGGGGATGAACAGCACGAGAGGTGACGCCAGCACCGTACAGAAATTGTGCGCAGAACCCAGCACTGAGCGTGCAGCTTCAGCTCAAGTGCATGAGAGCGAGGCCAGAGACAGTCCGATGTAAACTGTACTGGAGAGTAGCACACGCACTGAGCCCCGCGCTGAGCGTCTCGGACATGCATACAGCATTGGTCAGCAGTGTGCACACTGAGACCAATGCACGATCCATTGAGGAATGGACACAGGCTGAGGGAACAGGGGACTGCACTGCACCCTCTGCTGACATAGGGAGTCTGGTAGATGAATTTGATTGGGCAGGTTCTCAGGCTTCAGCGGAGTTCTGTTCTGGGACAGGTAGGACTAAGTCGTACTCAATTGAACACATCAACCAATTTTTAGATATCACTAAATGTCTTCCTTGATTTGAAAATCTCTCAATCTCCCTCTCACTCTCTCTCTCTCCCCCTCTCTCTCTCAACCGCTCTTATGGAGTTATGGTGTCATGTGTGACGTCATGTGGTTCAGGTGAAGCTATAGACAAACCCTCACCTGGATCCATCTGTGCCTTTGGAAAAGGTTATGGAGGAGGACAGGATGTCTAAGGTGTCTAACTTCAAATTAAGTCAGTTTAGTAGTGAAATGCTGTACTCGGCAGAGAAGATCGACTCCTTCCTGGATGTGGCTGACTTTTTCCTTATCTGGATAGGTTTGTGGGTTTCAGTGTTGAAAGCTCAGAAAAATGTTGGGTATGATACTCTCTCTAAGCAAAAAAAGGCATCACAATTAGAAAAGATCTTTACAGTCACGGCAATTAGAAAAGGTATTTACAGGAAATGTAAAGACTGGTTCACGACTCGTCCTTTGATTAGAAAATGTTACACACAGAGCACATTGGGGGAATGTGTCTTCATGTCCTCTTTACTTGCCTTCTGTCTTACTGTTTTCTCTCTCTCTCCTTCTTGTAATGGGACTTTTGATGGTGGGTACCTTGAATGTAAACCGTTTTAGAGACGAGGTAAACAAGCTCCTTTTACTGAATTTTTTAACCTTAATAAACAATGTGTGCTTTTTACAAGAAACGCATATTGATGATAAATCAGTTTTGGAATGGGGCTCATGGTGGAAAGGGCAGTTTTATTTCATTAGTCATGGAACTAATATTAGTCCACGGGTGGCCAGTCTATTCTCTCATTCATGTAAAGTAACTGTTTTATCTGTAAGTGAGGTTGAAGCTGGGTGTTTACTCATGATCAGAGCTAAGGTTTATGATCATGTGTTTAACTTCATTGTGTATGCTACAAGCAGAGGATCAGAGAGAGGTGAATTGTTTGTAAGACTGAAACAATTTTTGCTTCCTTCTTCCCTAGAGGAAACTTTTATTTAAGGGGGTTACTAGAATTGTACTCTAGATTTTGTTGAGTATAGAAATGGGGTAGAGCCCCCTCATGTGTAATCAGCATGTGTAATCCTGTTCTTAAGATTCTCTGCATCTACTTGTGTATTTTGACCTTTGGCAGTTAATGATGGGGCAGCACGGTTGCTTCACAGCTCCAGAGATCCCTGATTTGATCCTAAGCTCGGACATTGCCTGTGTGGAGTTTGCATGCCCTCTCTGTGTCCACATGGGTTTACTGGGATTCTTTCAACATTCCAAAAAGATACAATGCATTAATTGGTTATTCTGAATTGGCCCAGTGTGATTGTGTATACACTATTATGTATATAGTGTTGATGTAACCTTGATGCTGATGAGATGTTCAATAAACAATATTATAAATGAACAGTCGGTTATGAAATTACTAACAGGTTAAGGCAGATGCTAGATAAATTGTTGTTGGACAAAAATTAAGAAATGTAAACTGTATAAAACTGTAAACATGTATAATGTCATGGGAAATGCAGAATGTACAATGCTGTGTAAAGAAAACAGATATTGAAGGAGCAATACAGGTGTTCAGACACTAGCTTTGTTTGCCTTTGAAAAGTTGAATGAAACACACTTGCAAATGCAATGTTCAAATGTGCTGTGAAGGGAATTAAGAATCTGCATATAACTTGATAATACACAGTCAAGATACTTTGTTTTAATTACTTTCTATTTTAATTGAGCTAGCTGTGATGAATAAAAGGAAAGATACTATACAATTAGACACCAGCAATCATCCAATAGAGTACAGAGCAAAACAATTCAGATATCCCATTTAAATGGCCGTTTTTGAAAGTATCTCAGTGTTGTAAAATGCACTTGGCTGATGAGGGCAAGAAAATGTACATTTATTATAAAGACAGAGATTGAAATTTCCTCAAAGGTGCACATATCTGATTATGTCCAATCCGGCTAGCAGTCAACCAGAAGGGTAAAAGCTTAGATGAATGCAAGCTATTGGCTCATGTTTAAGTGCTATTCAGGCTACATACACTGCTCTTAAAAATTAGGGGCTTTTACAAAATGAATATGAAGTGATAAAAAAGGAAAAGCAAAAAACTAGTCAAAGAAATGTTTAATGCACATTATATGCAAGAAACAGCTTTTATTTAATGAACTGGTGAAAATGCTGATAGTGCTGGAGTATCTGAACATTCTCTGATCTTGAAAGTGCACTTCCTGCAATTTCTCAGCCCTTGCAAAGCAGTATGTCCTGAAGCTGGTCAAACACAGATGGCTATGGCAACAGCACTTGGAAAATACCAAACTACTACTGCTACTTGATCGTAATATCAAAAAGGAGCAGGCGCAACACTGCTATAGAGTTGAGGGAATAGTTTCTAGACCCAGACCATACAAATTCGGCTCCATTGTGATTGACTGCATGCCCCATAACCAGTGGGCTGTCAGTTATCACCAGTTATCTGCGGAACACCGTAGAACCCATAGAAGGTGGGCTGATGAGCATCGTCACTGACCCCGTGACAAATGCTCAACTGTCCTCTTCTCTGATGAGTCACATTTCAGTTTTTGCTTCAGGAGGCAGGATTCAAACGCATGGATTTGCTGTCATGTTTTTCAGACTTGAATCCCATTGAACATGCTTCGGATGTACTGGGAAGACTTCTGGCAAACAGTCCAGTGGCTCCTACAAAGCATTGGGCATGTTATCGGCACTTACTGGCAAATGAATAATTACGTTCTTTAAAAATAGCAGTTTGAATGTTACACACAGGAGTAAACATCGGTTGAAGCGCTGAGAGAAGCATGTGAGGAGTGGAATATATGAGACAAAAAAATTGTAACAGGCAAAGCAGGCACCATAGTCTATAGCCAGACAAGAGGCAAGTCCTTCTCTGCACATTACATGATATGTGTACCAGTATCCTAGCAACACAGAAAGGATTGAAATTTGCTCGTGCAGTACAGCTCTTGTGGCAAGTGAGATAAGTTACATTGCAGAATGGTAGCTACAGTTTTTAAAAGAAAAACAGAACATATTTTGAATTCCAGAACACAAGCTAAAATGGGATTATTTTTCAAGCAGTAATATGTGCTTCACTATTGAGCAGAAAATTAAGGAAAGGAGCAAGTGACATGTACACTTAATGAGGACAACATTACTACAACTGAAGAAAGGTCAAGGTTCTCGGACTAGTGAAAGTCACCACAACTATCATTTGTGAGAAAGAGCAACCCACTCTGTCTGTGATAGCAAAACTACAAGTTAAACTCTTACATCTGTTCAGATATGCTAATGAACATGCCACACTGATCACAGAAATGAAACACAGGGTGAGAAAACACCTCTGTCACCTTCTAACCAAACTTCTGTGCCTCAAGATGAAACCACAGAAGATGTTTTTTTAAGTGAACATGCACTTTGTTATTCTGTGCAGTCTAATTGTTTTCTGCTTTTTGTGTCACTCTAGAATATGTTCCTGGTTCCAAGAAAGACATGATAACTTATTTTTGTGGTGATGGTTCAAATTACGGGGGAGATTGAGGGGTTCGATTGAGGGGTTCTGATCACTGTAATTAAGACCTGGACTCACAAATAAAAGGTTAACAACAATAACAAGAGGCAGGGGGATGTCAAAGCAAACCTACCTACCCACCCACCCATCTTTTCAGGATTGTGGGTAAATACCTTTGTTTCAAGCATGTCATGCTCATTTAAACTCACCTTAGGCAAGTAACAGGTGTGCACAATATAACTATCACACCCTATAAAAAAACAGATTAAAAAGGAGAGAAGTTGATTTAATATTTGCATTGTATGTCTGTGTGTGCCACATACAGTTACAAGTCCATCTGCAGATATCTTGATGTTCTTTTGTCCACAGTATGCAACATAATTAATAAGTCTACAGCTCATGGCACTGTAGCTACTCTCCCTGGACGTGAAACGTGAACTGATGAAAGTCTGCAATGCAGGACAGTCCAGATGGTGGATAAGCAGCTGCAATTAAGTTCCAAAGAAATTCAAGCCAATTCCATCAACATTTGAATGAAATGAAACACTATGGCAGGAGACCTAGGAAGACACAGAGACAAAAAAGCTGAACTGCAGTTCAAAATCAGTTCAAGTCAAAATCCTTCTGGCAAAACATCTTTTGGACAGACGAGACCAAGATAGAGCTTTTTAGTAAAGCACATCATTCGACTGTTTACCGAAGACGGGGTGAGGCCTACAAAGAAAAGAGCACAGTACCTACAGTGAAGTGTGGTGGAGGTTCAAAGATGTTTTGGGTTGTTTTGCTGGGACTAGGTGATTTGACTGTGTGCAAGATAATCATAAAATCTGAAGATTACCAAAGAATTTTGTGTCGCAGTGTAGTGCCCAGTGTTGGAAAGCTGGGTTTGCATCCTAGGTCATGGGTCTACCAGCAGGACAGTGACCCCAAACATACTTCAAAAGCAGTCAGAAATTTATGGAAACAAAGCACTGGAGAGTTCTGAGCTGACCAGCAATGAGTACGGATATAAATCCCATTTAATACCTGTGGAGAGATTGCATTTGGGAGAGGGCATCGTTCAAAGATGAGACCTGGAGCAGTTTACAAAAGAAGAGTGGTCCAAAACTCCATTTGAGAGGTGCAAGAAGCTTGTTGATGGTTACAGGAAGCGATTGATTTCAGTTATTGTTTCAAAAAGGCTGTGCAACCAAATATTAATTTGATGGTGCCAACAATTTTGTTTGGCCCACTTTTGGAGTTTTGCATGAAATTATATCATGTTTGACTTTTTTCAGTTTTTTTCAGTTTTGTTCTAATACACACAAAGGAAATAAAAATGTATATAAAACGTGTAATTGCAGTACATTTCTGGAATAAATACATTCCCATTGGTTGATGCTCCAAGAATATGTTGCCTAAAAAGTTAGACGTCTCCACTGCTGCCTGAAATATTCACTGTCATCAAACTGACATGATGGTACAGTGGAAAAAAGTATCGATGAAGTGGGATTAAAGCAATATAGTTGGAATAAACAGAAACTGACAACAAGTCAAATGTGTCTTGCCATTTGCTCTTCCGGTTTATGTTATTCCTTAGTGTGGTAAGGACATGAGTTGTTATTAGCACATTAGTGGACTATTTTGCCATCTAGAAAAGCATATTTCTTCCCTACCAAACTTTCTTTCCCCTGTATTGCGGTCATTTTCAGAAAGCATATGGCCACTGATGATTGCCTGAAAGGGCAATTACCAAAAATGGCCTGTTATATGAAACTTTGCCATTCACTGGTGGTCATGAAATCACAAGAAGCAGAGGTAGTAACTGACTAAGAAATTACGAATTACGAATTCAGAGAAAGAAACTAAATTCAGCCCTGACACGAAACAGACTTTTATTCCAGAACAATAAGAAGCACATACAGTGGAGAAAATAGGTATTCTAGCAAGTTTTTTTTACAAAGAATGAAGAGGTGAATTTTTATTGTAAGTACACTTGAGCTGTAAGAAACATAATCGAAAAATCCAAAAAATATCACATTATATGATTTTTAAATTATTAATCTGCATTTTATTGCATGAAATATGTATTGGATCACCTACCAACCAGCAAGAATTCTGGCCCTCAAAGATCTATTAGTTTTTATTTAAGAAGCCCTCCTATTCGGCACTCATTACCTGTATTAATTGCAGCTGTTTGAACTTGTTAACTGTAAAAAAGACACCTGTTCACACATTCAATCAATCACTCTTCAACATCTCCATCATACTCAGACCAAAGAGCTGTCCAAAGACAACAGGGACAAAATTGGAGACCTGCACAAGGCTGGGATGTGCTACTGGACAATAGTCAACAGCTTTTGACTAGAGATTTTGGCCAACAACCTTCTTCCCTCAGTAAGAGCATTGAAGATGGGTTGTGACTGGGTCTTCCAGCATGACAATGACCTGAAACACACAGCATGGGCAACTAAGAATTGGCTCCGTAAGAGGCATGTCAAGGCCCTGGAGTTTCCTAGCCAGTCTCCAGACCTCAACCCAATGGAAAATCTTGGGAGGGAGCAGAAACTCCATGTTTTCCAGTAACAACCCTGAAACCTGAAAGATCTGGAGAAGATCTGTATGGAGGAATGGGCCAAAACCCCTGCTGCATTGTGTGCAAAGTTGGTCAAGAACTATAAGAAACGTTTGTCTTCTGTAACTGCAAACAAAGGTTTCTGTACCAAATAATAAAAAAGTTCTGTTTTTCTATTGTATCAAATACTTTTACTTTTTATTTCATAAAATATAAATTAATTATTTTTAAAAAATCATACAATGTGGTTTTCTAGAATTTTTTTAGATTCTTTTATGGTTATATAAGTGTACATATGATAAATACTACAGACCTCTACATTCTTTGTAGGTGGAAAAACTTGCAAAATCATTAGTGTATCAAATACTAATTTTCCCCACTGTAGGTCAGAGACATAAAATTGGCTGTGTATCTCATTTATGAAACCTTCCTAAAAAGCAAACAGTGAGTAAATTACATGTAAAAAAACAACAACGACAAAAATCACCAACAAAAGAAGCTACAACTATTATGCAGCAAAATGTGCTTATATTAATGAATAACAACCAGGCAGTAATTAGGCATGCAGGCAGTAACATAATCCACACTCACAAATAACAAATTATATCCATATAACCAAAAACTAGTCTGAAGCAGAAATCAATGTTTTATTGCACAGCATTCATTCATATTTTCAAGAATCTATACTGGTGTTTCGGTACTAAAAAGGTAGCTTGACAGCAAATTACAGGTAGATCATATGAATAAACCTGCAATCTTCTAAACTTTATATTTTCTTACTAATGAGCCAACAATCTCTTATAATGTCACTTCAAACAACTACCAACAAATCAAGTCAAGAATTCCACATGGAATCTGAATGTGGAAATCACAGCGTTCAAAAGATAACATTTCGCATCACAGATCAATTGCACACTAACTGAATGGGATTAATTATTTATATATTTAAATATATCATTGGATTGTGCCTTGATACAAATGTGTGAACAGTAAAACAGTCCCACTGACGTTTGGGAAGAAAGCAATTACAAAGAAATTCTGTTTGAATTCCAGCTGTTGTTTAACACTGTAAATGATACAGTGATTTATTAGATGAATTATGGTGTCTAAAAGTCTTGGGATGTTCCAAAACCCAAAAATCCAAACAGCGTCTGTTCAAACAAAGGAAGAGCTTGGCATCTGCTGAACTCTTTTAATACAAAAACAAATAAACTAATACATCTAAATGATCAATCTACATTAATCAACACACTGGCTGTAAATACAATTATTGAACAAACAACTGCCCCATACAGCTTATTGAAAGTTTTACTGAATAACTGCCTGTATTATTAAACATGACTGATTAATGTATCATACACTTGTTTAGTCAAATGACACTATAGGTGTCTTTTTCACATTACTCACACTTTGTGTGTGGTCAGAGCCACGTGTAGATGTTCTTTGCAGAAGAAAATTCTGCATGAAATGCATCCTTCATTTCAGACTTCTTTCTCAGAATTCTGGGATGATTGAGGAGTTGGATTGGTCCTGTCTGTGAGAATAAAGTTTAAACGGCATAGCGGCTTAAAGAGGCTGAAGACTTATTCTTCAACAGAGACTCCTACTTTGTGGTAATTACAGTTTTAATAAAGGTTTTTTTTCCTTAAAGGAAGGTTTGTGTTGCTATCACAAGGTCTGAGAGGGATGATTTCTATGATATTGGTCTTGAAGCAATTTAGAATTGGTTTGTGAATCTCCCTAAGACAAATGCCCCCCACAATTAAGCATCCCAGCTCAATGTACTGTTGTGAGGTCCTTTGCACAGACTTGCAGCCTCTGTGTTAGAAACTTTTTTCAGTTGTTTGGTAATTACTTACTCTCAATGAGAGTAGGCAGTGACGGTTGTACATTATCATTTCAGTTGTACTGCAATGATTGCTCTGCAGGTACAATGAAACAGCTGAGGTCATATATTTTGAATACATCTTTGCCTTTTTCCAGAGAGGCCTTCAGTGCAGACGTTCACAAGTAAAACTCTGAAAGACGATTGAGAACCTTATCAAAGATTACGACAGGTGGAAGGATCAGTCATGTCAAATCCAGAGGACCCTTTTCCACCTAACCATGCCATTCCTCTGTTTACCAAATCGTGAAGTGAGCATTCTAACTACAGTGAATATGTGTCAAAATAAATTAACTAGATGTTTCTGAAATGGTGTATTGTTTACTTAAGTGAAACACGAACACCAGACAACTTGAACCATTGCCTTACACATTATTTATTTGACTGTATTGGACAGAACTGGTTCAGCCAATTTGTTCACTGGCGGTACTTTGGCTTGGCAGTCAATCTGGTCCAGGCAAATTAATGGTGGTATTGTGAGGGGTTTGTCCTAGAACATTTAAGAAATATATTTACAATTTTAAAAAGAATGACTGGTTTAATTAAGCATTTGTGCCAGCAGAAAAGCCAAGCGACATCTGTTCATTTTGATAGTTTTAGACATTTAAGCCACTAATTATCTTATCTTCTTATCCTAGTCAGGCTCGCAGGGAAGCTGGTGCAGAGCCGATGGCGCAGCGCAAGGCAGAAACAACCCTAGACAGGGCTGTGGGCTGAAGTTGGCATTCACATATTTACCAGTTTGCTGCAGTGACCAATGTGGTGATGAAAAGAGACTGGCCTCATTCACTTTATCTCCACTATACAGATCTGCAGCAGCTTCAAGCAAATTTCTGCTGCTACTTATGTGCTGCTGCTCACAGCAGTGAAATAGTGCACTTGCAGCTCATGAAGATCTATTTTTTTGCACTTTTATACCCTCACTGCGCGTACACTGCACAGCAATACAATGATCTAAGAGTAGCTGAGACAGGAGCTTTCTTCAGCTGTATTTAGTGTACTGACTTTATGTGAAAATTCTTATAATACAAAAACCTTTTTACTATCAAATAAAATAAAAATCCCTGACATCTCAGGAGTTGAAGCTTAATCAAGGTATGTCATTGTACATTAATGCTTTAGAGCATTTCTCTCACATTTTCAATGGGAGACAGGTCTGGACTGCAGACAGGCCAGTCTACAACTCGCACTCTTTTACTATGGAGCCACGTGCAGAATGTGGCTTGGCATTGTCTTGCTGAAATAAGCAGGGACAGCAGTGTTTGTGGGTGTTGATATATGGCTTTCACTTTGCATGGCAGAGTTTTAAATGGTACTTGTAAATGGAGCGATGAACTGTGATTACTTACAATGGTTTTCTGAAGTATTCCTAAGCCCATGTGGTAATATCCATTACAGATATCCATTACATTTTAATGCAGTGCCGCCTGAGGGATCTAAGGTCACGGATGGTTTTTGCTCTTGCCGCTTACTTGCAGAGATTTCTCCAGATTCCCTGAATCTATTGTTGATATTATGAACTGCAGATCCCCAAATACCTTGCAATTGCATGTTGAGAAACGTTGTTCTTAAACTGTTGGACTTTTTGCTCATGCAGTTGTTCACCTGTTGTTCCAAACAGAAGTTTTGAGAACTCCTCAACTTTCATTTTGTTACCTCTGTCCCAACTTCTTTGGAATCTGTGGCAGGCATCAAATTCAAAATGAGTATGAATATTTACAAAAAACAATAAAGTTTATCAGTTTTAACATTAAATTTTGTCTCTATAGTGTATTCAATAATAAGAATATGGGTTGAAAAGGATTTGCAAAAATCACCATACTCCATTTACACCACGTCCCAACTTAATTGGAATTAGTGTTGTACTTTCTCAGTCACAACAAGCCAACTTTTACTCCACTCATGCACCTCAAAGCACCATTCACCCACTTCTAGTGGTATCATGTTGGGTTGGGTTGGTTTTCCTTAATTTTAACTGAAGCTTGCACATCAGAAATTCAGATTAAATCACAATCAGCTCTTCAGCTCAGTGAAAGCAACATTGTAATCTATTTAGTGGTCAGTGAACTCCATCTAGTGGCTTGCAGGTGTAGAAAGTTGCTTTGAGAATGCTTAAAGAATGTTGTGAGCTGCTTAAACATTTTGTGGTGGAGGGAAATGCCCAACTTTTATCATTTAATATGTATAGTATTTTTAAATACAACTAAAATAAGTAAATATTTGTGAAGAATATTTGGAGATCCCTGAGATCCTTGGCTCAATTCCAATCTGTATTGAGTCTGTGAGACAATGCCCCGTAGTGTGTGTATGTGCCCTACAACCCTGTCTAGGGTTGTTCCCTGGCTAGGCACCGGTTCTCCTGCGGCCTTTACTAGGATAAGTGGATAAGACAATGGATGGATGGATATTTGGTTTTCATGTAAAGATAATGTGGCAGACTATCAGATTAGATCAGTACCACAACTAGACAACATTCAAATAAACCACATTCTAATAAAAAACAGACCACTTTCACAACTGTATCATAAGAACCTGTCAAGAATTTGTAACAAACCAAACTGCTTACAAGTCGTTCTAAATTGTTCTTCAGTGTGTTACCTATTAATAGTAAGACGATGCACAAAACTAACTAATCTAAATCAAGTATGCCATTGTATTTGGTGGTAGAAGTTAAGCAAAATTTCTGAAACATTTTTATTTTTAAGTTAACTTTTGCATATTGAGGACACAACGTAACAAACGTTTTGTTCCCAGTGTTATATTCCAATTGCTTATGTCTAAAACAAATGCAAAATTGCATACATTCATCATAAACTTCTGTGACCACGGCGACGAAAGTTTCACATTTTCACTAAAGAAACGATTTTGCATCTTCTCATTCATACAGTCAGATTAAGAACACTATATGCATTGCAAATTTACACAGATTACCAAAAACTGTTCAGAAGTGTGTGGTCTCCCGAGATTTACAACTGTACTGCAAATCAGTTTCACGAATCAATCCTCAAATATAGTCGCCCATCATGTTCTCGTTATATTGTACTTGGTAACGACGTTCAAAGTTCATAATGTCCTGGTGAAAGCACTCGCCTTGCTCCTCTGAATAAGCTCCCATGTTCTCTTTGAACTTATCAAG
>JAUZST010000319.1:0-59310 GCA_034779995.1 Parotocinclus haroldoi
TTAAAACTTTAACACAGCAAAAGTACCAATCAGGTGTTATAGGCTGTCCTAAACAGGTGAGTCTTAAGTGATGATTTTGTTTAAATATTGTTGTTGCTCGTTTATTTATTTATTTAACATCACGTCAGCGACAATGGCTATTCATGAAAGGAGCACCCCACCTGGAAATTAAGAGAAAGAGCAATGTGGGAGAGTCTGAGTGTCTCGCTAGAGTCTGAGGTTCACTATTACTCAGTACAGCTCAATATTACATTCTACACATAACTATTGCCACCTTAGAGCTAATGCCACAAAATCACGTTTGTTACGTTTGATATGGGAATGGATGCAGCTATTTACATTTAGCATACATATAGGCATTTAGCGGACGCCCTTATCCAGAGTGACTTACAATTGATACAGTCTTACAATTCAAGTAATCGTGGATTAAGGGCCTTGTTTAAGGACCCAACTCTAGCAGCTGTGGGATTTGAACCCTGGGCAATCAGGTCCAGAGTCCAGTACCGCTAGGCTACCACAGTCCCAAGTGGTTTGGAGTCTATGTAGCAACAGTTTTTTTTTTAAGCGAATATTATTTTCCATAGGAATTCCAACGTAGGAGAAAAATACCCCAAAGAACTTAAGTCAAACAGTTAGTGAGCCAGAACTGTTCCTTTAGCATCACCTGGAATACCACAGAAACCACCTGAGAAACAGAGAGACCTGGTTTAAAACTACACCTTCCACTTCAATTCCATTACAGCGCAGTAATGAAATGTTTACAAAAGTGTCTATATGCCACAAAATGATTACAAATGTGTATGGAACAATTTTGGTGGAATGTAATATATTGCTCACAAAAATGATTGGATACCCCAAAATGAAATATAAAATAACGACATATCCAATCATTTCTGGGAGCAGTGTAATATGGCTAAGCCACTGATCTAATATCTCCTTTAATCTTGTGATGTTTGTTCATTAAACCGAAACTCCTCATAATTAAAACAGCCTGCATGCAAAGCCTCCTTTGTAGCTTTAGACACTAACAGAGAGCTAACCGAAAGCTCCGACAGCCTGTGCATCTCAAAGTCAATATGGCGCGGGAAGAAATATTAACGTTCATCGGACAAATGGCTTTTAATGAATCATTTAAAGCCACACATTGATGTATGGAAGGGAATGGAGTGAGACAGTGTGAGACAGCACAGGAAAACAGAACAAATCAACATTTATTACGGTGTTTGTTTTTTTACTGTCTTGACACATGGCTTCTTTGATGACTGGTTGACCTCTGAAAGCAGTAGAACCTCGTAACCAGCTTTCACTCAGCTAACAGTAAATAGACAGTAAATCAGGAATGAGCTATTTTATAACGTCAATATACCAGCACCAGAACATCTCATCATTTATTTCCACATAATCTAGTCACTTTACCTTTGTAAATAAATGATGATAATAAACGACATACCAGTGCTGTTTTTTTTGATGTTATTAAAAAACTCGTTCCTGATATACCGAGTGACAGCTGCAGCTCCACTGGAGGGTTACGCAAGAAGCATAGTGCTACGGGTGGATAGTAAAATGAAATGCTACATGTACATGAACGTGTGCTTTCGCTATTTTAAGAACCACCAGTTGCCACTGCCTTAGCAAGCAGTTAATATATCATAGCAGCCACTTGGAATGGCCTAACACCTGTTAGAAACTATACGTTATACAACTATACAAGCCTAGGGCGACAGTGGCAAGGAAAAACTCCCTGAAAGTAGAAGGAAGAAACCTTGGGAGGACCAAGACTCAACAGGGGACCCATCCTTCATGAGTGTTAATTAAATAAATACTTATTAAGTATGTTAAATTCTAGCTAAATTATAGGTAAATAACAAATTAAATCAAATAACAAACCAATAATACATTTTAAATTAGTAGTTAAAAAATAAACTACATTATGTCAAAAATAGATTGTAAAATGAGTCCTCAGTGGGAGGCCCTTGGAAGGTTATCGTCTCCTAATGTCCTAATCTCCTAATACAGGAAAACGAAACAATGTTCCTCCAGGAACAAGGTGCTACATAAAACAGTAAACTTCACAACATAAAGTGCACATGTTCAGCGTGTGCAATACCGGACAACACACAATAAATACAGAAACAAAAACACTTTACATAACAATAAATACAAAATAATAGTGCAGATAGTCCACTGGTAGTGTGAGCAGAAAGGTGCAGATATGTCCACTGATCATTGTAAACAGTGTAAACCATAGGTAGGTATAGCAGCAGTTTAATACGTGTGTGTGTGTGTGTGTGTGTTAGTCCAGTCATTTATATATAGAGTTGTTCATACCAGACTCTGATTGTTAATGAGTCTGATAGCTTGGGGGAAGAAACAGCCAGGTAGTGAAGGTTCGAATGCTTCGGTACCTTTTCCCACAAGGTAGTAGGGTGAAAAGTTTGTGTGAGGGGTGTGTAAGGGCATCTACAATGCTGGGTGGTTTGCGGATGCGGCGTGTGGTCTAAATGTCTGTGATGGAGGGGAGCTCAGCTGTCCTCACTACACGCTTCAGGGACTTGCGATCCGAAATGGTGCAGTTCCCAAACTAGGCAGTGATGCAACTGCTCAGAACGCTCTTGATGGTTCCTCTGTAGAAAGTGTTGAGGATGGGAAGTGGGAGATGTGCTTTCCTCAGCCTTCGCAGGAAGTAGATAGAGACGCTGCTGGGCTTTCTTGGTTATGGTGCTGGTGTTGAGGGACCAGGTGAGATCCTCTGCCAGGTGAACTCCAAGGAACTTGGTGCTCTTGACGATCTCCACAGCAGAGCCGTCGATGTTCAGTGGAGAGTGATCTCGCCTTGTCTTGCTGAAGTCAACAACCATCTCCTTGGTCTTGTCTACGTTTAGAGTCAGACCGTTGGTTCTACACTAGTCCGTTAACTGTTGAACTTCCTCTCTGTATGCTGACTTGTTGTTCTTGCTAATGAGACCCACCCCAGTCGTGTCATCTGCAAACTTGATGAGGTGGTTCGAGCTGTGCATTGCTGCACAGTCGTGAGTCAACAGGGTGAACAGCAATGGATTGAGCACACAGCCCTGGGGGGACCTCAGTGCCCAGTGTGGTGGTGCTGTAGCTGTTACATCCGATCCGGAAATACTGAGGTCTCCCAGTCAGAAAGTCCAGGATCCAGTTACAGAGAGAAGTGTTCAGGCCCAGTAGGTTCAGCTTTCCAATCAGGTGTTGAGGGATGATTGTGTTCAATGCTGAACAAAAGTCTATAAACAGCATTCAAACATAAGTGTCTTTATTGTCCAGGTGGGTGAGTCCTAGATGTCATCTGTTGAGCGGTTGGGGCAGTACACAAACTGCAGGAGGCAGCAGGGTCTTGATGTGCCTCAAGACAAGTCTCTCGAAGCACTGATCTGGACATTCCCTGAGCACTCTACCAAGAATGTTGTCAGGTCCTCCATGTTGTCTCACCTGCTTTAAAGGCAGAGAGTCTTGAGCCTTCAGCAGAGCATGCACCTCTGCAGTCATCCATGGCTTCTGATTGCCATGGAGACAGTCACGACATCTATACACTGATGTAGCTGGTCACAGATGATGTGTACTCCTCCAAGTCCATGTTACTGCTGTAGGTTGCAGCGTCCCTAAACATTTGCCAGTCAGTGTGCTCAAAACAGTCCTGAAGAAAATGGCTCCTTCTGGCCAGGTTCTTACCTGCTTCAGAGAGTTTTGATTGTCTGACGAGCGGTCTGTATGCTGGGATTAGCAAATATGTGATCTGAGTATCCGATGTTGGGGCAGGGCTCTGCCTGGTACATGGTGGGAATGTTTGTGTAAGCAAGATCCAGCGTGTTCGCTCCTCTCATAGCAAAGTTCACATATTGGTGGAATTTAGGGAGAGCCGACTTGAGATTCACACGGTTGAAATCTCCAGCAACAATAAACAGTCCATCAGGGTATGTGTTCTGTTGTCCGCTACTAGCACGGCTTGGAAGCCGTAGCAAGCCGAAACCACGTAGCGTCTCCCATAGCTCATGGTTTGTTGTGCTATGTGGTTGATTCCTGTGGTGTAGTAGCGCCTGACGGTCGCATACATGGACACTGGTAGTTCTTGGTGTGTAAGTGAACACTGTGCTGGAATGAATTGATCAGAAACAGCAGAGCTGCTGGAGATGTTAAGCTGCACCAGCTCGTAGATGTAAAGTAAGGGAAGGTAGCTCAACTCTAACAGCAGTTTGTGTTAGTCATCCTCTGATCCGTAAGAGCTCAGAGGATGCTGGTGGCTGGACATTTTAGGTTGTTGGACTATTTTAAATCAAGCAGTGACACAGGGGTGTTTAAAAACTCCAGTAGCACTGTTGAATCTGATCCACTAGTACCAGTACACCACGCTAACACACCATCACCACATGATTGCCATTGCAGTGTTGAGAATAATCCACTAATGATCTAAACTGTAACTGATAATATGAACTATGAGTGTAGAAACATGGTGTTTGGTGAATATCTATGTTGCCGTCGACCGAGATGTAAAATATTTGTTTTTCTATAGATTTGAGTCCAGAGTAAAGCATATTTAATGTGTGTTAGGTGTCAATCACAGTAATACTATATCACTACACACTATACTCAAAGATGAATGTTACAGCATTTATATACTCAAAATGAATGTATAGTCATTTTTATGTTTCATTTTTCTCCAACACACAATGCCATGCAACACAAGAACAGGCTCATCAGGTGGGTGTCAAGAGAACATTTACACAGCAGCAACATAATAAGATCAACTCTAAATTATGGAGTTATTTTCTCTCTCTCCCACACACTACACATTACTCTAAGCATGTTAAAGCAACCCTGAAGGATTTCAAGGTATTGCATTTTTTACTTTCTTGTTACTGGAAACCTGTTGTCCATAGAAAAGCCTGCAGCATGCTGTCAGGTGAGGAGATTAGGAACAGAAATGACTCGACTGAATGGACGGAAAAGATATGACAGAGTCAGAATGCAGGGAGAAGCAAACATAGTTTAACCAGCCAAAGGTTGATACCTTAAGGGGTTGAATTTTAATTGTAAATAACAGGAACCTGAAAGGTGAATGATGTAATTTTGGTTACTTTTAACAATGTTAAATTGTGGCTGCGATACATTGCTCACTAAAATTTCAATATGAGATATTTCAAAATGAATATAAACCTTCTTTTTTAGTAATCAAGAACATTAGAAAAGCAAATAAGTCAAAGAGAGTTGTTCTATAATTCAAATAAGATGCAAAAACAACTTTTATTTATTTGGCATTATATAAAAAGCTGAAGATGTTAGGGTTCCTACCTCTCGCCCCGGAGTGTCCGCCGTCCTTGCCGATTGCTGTTACAGAGCAATAGGTGAGGCGGTTTATGTCTGGTGCTTAATTTAGGACTTAATTATGAACATCTGCTTTCCCCGTTACTGAAGGGTGGGTTTTAGCATTGTTCGTTGCCAGGTCGTCACACTCGTTCCATCTGCGCACACGACAACCAGCACGCACCATTGCCATCTCCGTTATGGTCAGCTGGTTACTTCCTGGGGCTTATAGTGCTGACGGATGCGTACGGGGGAAACCCTCGAGGTACTTTTAGGGACACACTGAGTGCTTCCCCGTCTGTACTCATGCGCTCCTCGCATACCTGAGCTCACACTCTTTTCGTCCTTGGCACCTAATGAGTCTCAATCCAGCCGGCTTTGAAATCTTATTGCAACGCGCCATGTCTCGACTTACTCACGCTATACGTGCGCCTGCTATATGCTCACCTCCTGGCGCTTTGGTGCCTTCCGCGATTTATTCGCGTCCGCGCTCAGGCTTGCCCTCTGGCATTCCAGAGTCCCTCTTTGCCTCGTGATTTGGGAGACGTCCCAAATCAGCGCTCTATCGTGCTCACTGCACGTTCGTCCTTATGCACTATGGCGTCAATCGCGATCTGTTCACGCGTTGCTCCCTCTCCGGGAGGCAGCACAACGGCGCGCCTTTTTCATCTTGCTTTTCTTATGTTTGGGAGCTTTTGCTCCGCCTTTTCCCCCCTTTTTGTTTGTTTATATATTATTTCCCCATTATTATTATACGCCGTGGGATTTCTCGGCCCCCGAATCTTTGGGTCCTACCACAAATCATAACAGAAAGTGCTGGAACATCTGAACGTTCCCTGATTTTGAAAGTGCACATCCTGCAAGGGTCTTAATTAAAGAGGTGACCAATAACCCTATGGTCACTCTGGCTGAGCTCCAAGATCCTGTGTGCAGATGGGAGAAAATACCAGCAGGTCAACCATCACTGCAGCACTCCAACAATCTGGCACAGGCAAGACAGAAGAAAAAAAAAGGACAGCGAGGCTGTAAGAAACTAGATTATTTTGTGATTTAACCATTTTTTCTCTCAAATATAAATTTTAAGACATCTATATAGGACTGTGGTGGCCAAGTGGTTAAGATCCAGGCCAGAAGATCCAGGGTTCAAATCTCAAATCCCACCTCTGCCACAGTTGAGTCCTTGAGCAGGGCCCTTAGCCCACAATTGCTTGAATTGTAAGACTGTATCAATTGTAGGTTGCTCTGGATAAATGACATAAATGTAAATATAAAGTATATTTATGTGCATATTAAGGACCTGGTATGAACCAGAACCCTGACTGAAATGGACATTGAGCAGACATTACCATGGTCAAATAGTTTTCCTAGGCAAAGGATGTTTCTTAACAAATGAAATGATCTTTACCAGACAAAACATGAAACATCTCAGGTTCTTACTGTGGTAAAATGAAAGTCAAAGTAAATGTAAGAAACAGTTTTTAAAGATGCATTTACCATACAGTCCCAGCTTTTTTAATTTGGGGTGGTATTTGGCAGATACAGAACTCGTTTTATCACTGTTTTTATCTCGCAATTTTCAGTCTGCAACAGGCAGAGCAAATGAACGGAAGTTGGAGTTTCATCTAGCCAATTCAAACAATGGAGCCTTTCCTGATGTTGAACAGGTTTGATAAAGACACATCTCATTACTTATACCTTATATTTAATGATATTTGCTCGTATTGTTCATTATTTAACCTCTGGTTTTACTCCTTCTATTCATCTCCATGATTATTCTCCAGACCACTTCCCTCATCCCCTAGGTAATCTATTATTTCTTTAGGTTCCTGCGGTTCTGCCTGTGCACACATCATTCTCCGCTGTTTGTGTAGCCTCCATGTAATCAATCCATGACCTCTCAGAGCCTGCCATGGTTCAGTCAATCTGCAGGCAGTCAATATTCTTGGTCTACACATTTTCTGTTTTACCTCTCTTCAGGAACATCAACCACAAGCTCCACCCTAAACACCTGGGCCTATAGTACAGAAATATAGACTACAATAAAAAAGAAACTACAATACCTGAACACCAAGGTTCGTAAGGATTTTTTGCATAAATACCCCTAGCGGAGCCCAGCATTACAATCATCTGGACTGTAACAATGTTTAGGTAGGTGTTAAACATCAAAATATTCACATCAATGCCTGAGGTTTCAAACTAAAACACTGCCCAGAGCATCACACTTCCTCCACTAGCTTGTCATCCTCCCACACTGCACCCTGGTGCCATCAATACCCCATGTACGCTCTGCACATGTACCCAATCACCCACGTGATGGAAAAGCAAATCAAATTCATCGGACTGTTTCCTACATCACTCCTAGGACAGTGACCGCTTTTGACAGTTAGCATGGTGAGTACTCTTACAGGTCTGCCACTAGGCTTATTCAGAAAGGGGCACTACACCGTGTGGGTGTTGTACACAGTGCCCTCAAAAACAACCCTAAATCAACAACATTTCAAAAAGAAATAAACAGCCACATGACTTGGCAACATAATCTTCAATAAAGTGCCTTCATTACCTTTTAAACATTTAAAAACATTATTTTCAGCATGTGTTTCATCGCAACATTTAATTGCATTTTTCTGACGGAGGACTTGCTGAGGCATCATATTCAGAGAAAAACACAACATTAGCAGAGAGATACCTTTTTCTTAGGTAGCTCATCATTGTGAAGTAACCATGTACTGTAAATACTCTTCTCAGATCATGAGGGTTTCTCAACTCTCAACTCTTCCATAGCCAAGCAATACATAGTAAGATACTCACCAGCAGATGCTGGGCAAATGGGTCAGTTGAGCACCCCTCAGTCTACCCATTTTGGTTTTAATTTTCAGTACATTTTGAACTGATTACATGGCATAAGCAATGCTTTGTTTTAATGATTGTGTAAGTGTGTTAAGTATGTTTAAGTTCAGCTAGACTATGATATGTACAATATATCTTAAACTCCTTGGTTTGCGATACAATAACTTCTCGAAGATTTTGTTGAAATGTAGCCCATTGTAAATCAGTATATCAGGAGAAATATTGAAAAAAAGTAGTACTGAAAAGGATTTTTGTTTTCATTCTCTCCCCTGCCATGTTCAAAATTATAAGTGAAAAGAAATTGTGAGTAGGATAAAATCCAAAATAATACCTTCTGCTTTTGGCAGCTATTTCTGAACTGTTTCACACATGTAATGTCTGATTGCCAAAAATGACTAACGAACCCAGTAAATTTAATCTGCGTGGGAGTTTCCAGCTCCGCATTCATTCTGGTCCTCTTTTAATTAGTATTTCATGTTTGTGCTCAAATGTTTACAACAATGTATGTGAGTGAACGCTAATAAATTTCAAACAGCATTAGATCCATTTGTGCTTGTTAAATGTTAGGCTCCAAAACCAAAGGTAGTATGGGTAAAAAAAGTAATAATAATATGGGTTTGGCCCACCATTTGCTTCCTCATACAGTACCAAAAGTCTGTGCACCATTCCTTATATTTCTGTTATTCTAAATGAAAAGAACCCAGCCATTGTAGGAAACAGATATAGACCCATTTCTACACATGTAATAAATCATTAATATTTCTTTGCTGAAGTTGGCAAATTGTGGAAAACGTGACTAACTTGACTCGTAACACCTTAATCCAGGTCATAAATACACTCACCAGTAAGTTTATTAGGTACATCTCCTTGTTCCTGCACCCATTATCCATTTCATCACTTCCACTTATGATAGTAATTCTACAGCTGAAGACCGGGTACTAATACAATCAGGTACCAGGTACAAATCAGGTACTATTTGAGTAGTGGATTATTCTTAGCACTGCAGTGACACAGCTGTGGTGGTGTTGGTGTTTTAATGTGTGCTGTGCCTGTACATGTTGAGTTTTAAAACACACTGTTCACTCACTGTTCAGTCCATTAGTCTAATCTACCATATTTCTCCACCTTCGACCTTTTAAAGTGAGTAGACTTTAAGTAGTAGTAGTCAGTGAAGAGTAGCTCATCTTTTGTTTGTGTTTGTGTTAGTCATCTAATAATCCTTCATCAGTGCTCACAGGATGCTGCCAAATGGTGGCTGGACATTTTTGGTCGGTGGACTATGGTCAGTCCAGCAGTGTCACTGAGGTGATTAAAACTTTCAGCAGCACTGCTGTTTCTAATCCACTCATACCAGCACAACACACTAACACACTACCACTATGCCAGTGTCACGGCACTACAGTAGGTGATATGTGTGGGGTCTATGTTTTTTTTTATTGGGTCAAAGAGCCATGGCCTCTTATAAGAAGCGGACTGAGGAAAATCAAGACAAACTTTGCGTACTAGATACTAGATGACTACTACTCTTATGCAAGACTTCACTGTTAATCACCTTCCTACAAAATAAAGCTTCTTCACATACACCATGCATGCTCGGCTGGCTGATGAGGAGATTTTCCCAGGCGATAAGGAATCAGATGATGACATGTTAGGTGGAAACAGACCGCAAGTCTCACAAATTTATTCTGAAATACATTGCATACTGCTAGGCATTATACTGAAGGTGACAATCATATTCATATATTACTGTTGACCGTGCAACATGTAATTTCATAAGTCAACACAGAAAATTTAAATGAGTTATAAACCATTTTAATAGTATTCCTTGGCAATGCACTGCTTCACCCCCAATATTACTGCAAGGTAGTAAAGATGAATTCATTTTTACCTTATTATATGTTGCATTTGCTTCCCCAAAATGAACTTTTCACCCCAGTATTTTTATTGGTAAAACTTATAATGAGATACTAGTTTTAACACTTTTTGCTCTGTGACAAGATTATTCAATCCTGATAATTGACTTTATTCTGCTAATTGCACAGCTGTACATTGACTGTTGAAAGAATGATCGGATGATCTCCCTGGATGTTTACCTGACATTCTTGTCCAAATCAATAACTAGTGCAGAAATTAAATTGCCTTCTCTCAAGCGGCAAGATGGCATCTTTATATGTTTCATTAGAACAACACCAAACGAAAGTTCCAGCTCCTTCTCATTTTCCAGTACAGAGTTCTAATTCATTGCTTAATTTCACTTTCACCCAATCATCCACGTGCCACGATAGCTTCAATTTAGCCAACTGTGCCTTTTGTTTAGGTTATAGTGCTGGTTTTTGTTTGGATTTTAGATATTATTTTACTACAGTTTATAAGAAGATACAAATCTTAGGCTCTCCATTTTATAAAACTTTTCAGTTAAGTCTGGGTGTTTATTAAAACTATACTTTTGGAGAGCAGCAATCAGTCTTTCAAGCAGACCCAAAATATTACAAGCAGGACTGAAATTGGATAATGGGTGAAAATGAATGCTCACAAAAATTACAGGACATTTTATTGGGAGCAGTATATATGCACCTGTTGGGACATTAGATGATCATTAAATCTGCTGTAGAATTGAGTAGAACTGTGTGAACAGGATAACCTGATAACATTGTTCTTCCCCTACTACCACTGGCAAAAAAATATGTTACCACATGTGTGACCACCTAAATTCTTTGAGGTATGGACTATAGACTGAGGTAAAAACTTAAAACGTCCACTGTAAATTTTAAACTGTAGTGAGATCCACACTTTCTTCTTGCTATAGAAAAGCTTTGACACTCTTTGCTCTGTGGCAAGAATTATTATTCTGATAATCACCAAAAACATTTTCTGTTGGAGGAAAAGTGTCCAGGATTTCAATGTGTACATATGCATTGACTGTTGAAGGAATGATGTATCTCCCTGGATGTTCATCTGACATGTAACCCCAAATCAATTGCTTGTTTATGTCACTTTCAGCAACAATGGAAATGTTTTCGACTCATGGTTATTTTGAAACTAGTCATACATATAAACTGGCTGGGCCAATTTAACATGATTAATTAAGCTAATGCATGCCTTTGGACTGTGGGAGATAACTGGGATAACCTGGAGTAAACCCACACAGACATGGGGGACATTCACAAAGGAAGGACCCAGGCCACTTCAGCTGAGATCAAACCCAGGGTATTCTTGCTGTGAGGTGATAATGCTACCCATGAAACCACTGTGCTGCCCACCGAAATCAGTACAGAGTGGCAAAATATAATTGTTTTTTTCAGGCAGTCATCTTTATATGTTTTAATACAACAGCACAAGACAAAGGTTCCAGCACCTTATGATCATCCAGGGCAGTTTTGATTGACTGCTGATTATCTATTTCAATTAATTACCAACAACTCATCATTGCTTTGGCTTTTCCATTGTTTCAACTTTGTACAATATTTGTACAATATTACAACTTGATTCCATTATTTGTTCCTCAAAAAGTTGCTTGAGTTGTGTGATGCATGATTCATAAAGTTATTTTTGAGCTATTAAAGAAGTGTTAGCTTATTTATGACTGTTGTTTATTTGCTATGAAGTATGAAGTGTGGTGATTGCCAGGGGTGGTATGCTGAATTTACTTAGGGTTTCTGCTATGAAGAAGATGAGACTGAAGACTGAAAGCTTGAGAATGAAGACTGAAATCAACAGTCTACAATAAGACAGTCTTCAAGTTCATTCCTTCTGCTCGCAACAGCCAGAGCACAAAATGATAAAGTGTATTCTGCTTGTAAACATCCCCTTGTCTTGGTGTGCAAAATGGAGAATGTGAAAAAACTTGCATCATGGTGCAATTTAAATTACTGGGTTTGTTCAACAGTGAAAAACACATCTAGAGCTGATGACATTTACTGTATATGCATTTTTGCATCGAGATCATGATCTGCATGTTCCAAACATATGCTGTATCCATTTCAGGGGTGAAGCCTTTTGTCACACGTACTGTAACTACACAGAATTCTGAGGATCCAAATTATATCTGCAGCCCAGGGTGCTACAAGACAATTGATTTTTTTTTTTTTTTTTTTTTGCACCTGTCACCAGTCGGTGCAATTTAATAGGTGAACTCACTATATATATATATATATATATATCTGGTGTCCTTATACTTTTGGTGACATGGTGTACTTATTAACTTTATAATTACATGTATTAATACACACACAAACACACACAGTGTCACTGGAACCTAACATATTGCAGAAGCAGATTGAGGTTTCCATGGGAACCAAAACAGATAATGGGCATACAGTTGAGCACATGCCGCAGGGTGTGTGTATGTGAGAGAGAATCTGTAGAATAAGTGTGACAGAAAAAGAGTCCTCAAGTGCCATAAGTCACAACCGAATATTAAGTGAACTCCAGCTATATCGTCCAGATATTTTTGTCGCATCAGAAGCATATTGTCGCATATTAGCTCGTACCAATTTAGATTTTTATTTAATCATTACTGAACATGGAACTAAAACAAATCAGTATTTCAACAAATGAGTATTTCAAAAACTGCTGATCTACCGGGATGTTCATACCATCAAAGCCATCTCTTAGGTTACAGAGAATGAACTGAAGAAGAAACATCTGGTGAGTAGCAGTTCTGTGAGTGAAAGTAAGATGGGCTGCTTTAGCAGAAGACCACAATGCCACTTCTGTCAGCTATGACCAAGCACCTGAGGCTCCAATTTGCATGAGCTCACCAAAACTGGAGAACAGAACATTTAAACAGCATTGTCTGCTCCGAGTTCTGCTGCAACATTTGGATGGCAGGGTCAGAATTGGAATAAACAACGTGAAAGCATGGGTCCTGCTGCTGGAGGTGTAGTGGTGTAGGGGATATTTTCTTGGCACACTTTGGGTAATTTAATAGTAATTGAGCATTGTTTAAATCCATGGTTCACAGGCAGGCGACAAACATCTGAAGGTTTGTGTGAGGCTTTGTCAGCTCTGAGTTTTGTAAAACTACAATTTGCGCATAAACTTGAATAAAGTTTGAATAAAGTTAATATTTACATTACTTACAAAAATTTACTTGAAAAGAGTAGGAATTTATTACACACAATGAATCATTATTATTTTGTAAGGATGTTTGTGCACAGATCTCCTTTGTTAGGATGTTTTAAAAATGCCCATTATTTTTTTTTTGTTAAATACATTGCTGTTTTGAAATGCGATCCAAAATGGAAAAGCTGTAAAGGTAATCCAAACAAAAAGCAAAATAGATATATTAAAGTTATTCTTTGCCAAAAAGATCTGCAATGAAACACTATGGACTAGGGGGTGCGCTAGGGGCTGTAGCTTTTCTAAGACACTTGGGTGGGTCCAACAACAAAAAGGTCGGGAACCACTGATTTAAACACCCCAGCCTACCTGAGTACTGTCACTAACCATGTCCATCCCTTTATGACCACAGTGTATCTGATGTCTGAAGTCTTCTTCCAGCAAGAGAATGCATCATATCATAAATCTTTCATCTCAAACCTGTTTCTTGAGTGGACTGAACTCAAATGGTCTCCACAGTCACCAGTTCTCAATCCAGTAGAGCACCTTTGGTATGTAGTGGAACAGGAGATCATGGACTGCAGCAACTGAATGTTGATATCATGTCAATATGGAACAAAATCTCTGATGAATGCTTCCAAATAGCTATAACATCATAATTAATCGCTTAATAATAAAATGAAAGTTACCGCTGATAGGACTAGAGTGCTGGATGGTTATAGAGGTCAGAAGCCATTTGGATAGCCATCTCATTCTACAGGTTTTATTATTATTATAAAAGCAAATTAGAAGATTAAAATATGCTAAATGTTATAGGGGTAACTTTTTTAGATTGAGTGGATCAGTTGGACACAAGGAAACAAGGAATTGGCACAAAAGGAATGGCTATTACTGTGATGCCAGTTTCTATCAAGTCTATACATATGTTGTTAACTTGTCTCGCTTGACAGATAAGATGGCTCTTCCTGTAGTATTTGGCTAGACATCCTAAACTGGAAAATGCTGTATGAAAGCCTTAAAGATCTAGACTTTATCTCATGCTCATGTAGCTTTTATATTTAGTTACTTTGTCTTATTCGTAGACCGATGGTAGGAAACGAATTTCTGTTACCATGAAAATACACTAAATTGTTTTAGTAACCAAAACAGTGTAAATTCGGCCATTCCGTGCAACAGTGAGATCAGAACAGATATTGCAAATATACACAATATTCACGAGTGTAAGCATCCAGGTTGGTAGTCAGAACCATATCCTTTCAGTGGAAACAAAATCTTCCCTTTCACCTGAGGTAAAGTTATGGAGTTCTTTGACCATTCGTTAAAATGATAGACAGTAAACTATATTTAATGTCTTTGGAAGAACAGTCAATAGTACAGTATAATAACAGTATAATAAATAGTTTCAGGCTACCTATCTGACAGACTGGAAAATGAATTACATTGTTAGTGAAAAAAGACGTCTAGACCGCTACAATAAATAGAGGGAATGGGACCATTTAGGACTGAGGCCATTGTGCATTTATACTTCACATGTTACTTGTTGGCTGTTTATTCCATGTGCGCAGGATTCACTCAAGAGTTGAAGAAATGAGCTGAAGTGGATACTCGGTGACATGTCCGTGATCGCAGTCGAATTGTGCCTCAGGGTGGCCCAGACAATAGTGGTACCTAGGTATAATATCTGACTCTTTGGCTTAAATTGAGCAGCTTTCGCCTGATTCACAGAGCATGAGGAGAAGTGCAACTCATGGTAACGGATGGACCTGGGTTAATAGCCAGCATACCAATCCACAGGCATAACCTGATATAAGTAATACGTCAGGAATAAATAAAGAGGTTCAAACCTTTTTGTAGCCAAGGCCACATTTTGGAGTGTCATGCCAAGCGTGACCTCATCTGGCATCCTGGACACACTCGCTCCCAACCAAGCCTCCTACCACCTGTGTTCTGAATTGGCAGGGTTTTATATGTTCCGTATCATTACCTTGTTGGTCTTTTCCTTTCGTCTTCCTAGTTTCTTTCTCTGTTTCTCTGTGAAGTTTCACTCTGTTTTTTTGTGTCGCACAATCCTTTTCTTTTGTGCCTGCCTCCTTGGTATACTGGACTCTGATCTGCTCACCTGACCTCATCTGCCTGCCTGCCTGCTGGTTCCTCTGATTCATCTGTCTGGTCTGAACTGTCCCTGGTGTTTGATCTTCTGTCATCTTTTTTGGCTCATTCCCCGTGTGCTCTAGTTGCCAGTATTTAATAACGTCTTCCCACTGTTGCGCATTCACCCCCTCCCATTTAAGGCTGGATTTGCTGAAAATAGTCATGGTTTCAAATATTCAAATATTAAGCACTCTAAGCAAATATATGCCATATGACATGTATATATTCCTATATAAAAATATAGGAAACACTTAAACAACACAATGTAACTCCGTGTTGCCTTTATTTTTTTGAGCAGTACATATAACAACTGGTTACGTTTTATAACACATTGTATACAAGGTAACTAAGAGACAGACTTTCCCAGTGGGAAATACTGGGAAGATACATTAGAATTAATTATACATTTCCAAGTACAATACATTTGAAAAGTCTTCAGACCCTTTCATTTGTGCTTAAACATTCTGCACTCAATACCACATAATGCCAAATTTGCAAATTGTATTTAAGTTAAAATGGTTTCATCACAAAAGAAGCTGGTTTCTCACAGTCTGAGGGTCCTTTAGGTGCATTTTTTTTTTGGTCGCAAATTTCAGAAGGGCTTTCAGTGAGAAGACGATTCTGTCTACCCACTATAGCAGATTGTTGGAGTGCTGCAGTGATGGTTGAATTTAGGAATTTTTTTGGAACGGCTGGAATTTTTTCCCATCTGCACACAGAATCTTGGAGCTAGGTTAGAGTGATCATGGAGTTCTTGGTCACCTATTTATTTAAGATCCTTCTTTCCTGAATACTTTTTGTTTAGTTTGGTGGGACAGACAGTCCTGGTCGTTCCAAAGAGGCCATTATGATTATTTAATTTTTTTGTAGATTTCTCCACACAGTCCTGACTTTGTGGTCTACAGGCAGTTCCTTCCACCTCATGGTTGATTGTTTGCCCTCAGATACATTGTTGGAGACCTTATATAGTGTGTCTTTTGAAGTAATGTACAATCTACTAAATTTACCACGGGTGGACTTCAATATTAATTATTAATTAATTACAAACATCTAAAAAACGATGAATGGGAGAAAAGGGAGGGCCCCCAGAGCTACTTTTTAAATGTCATAGCAAATGGTCTAAAGATGTCCATGTAAATTTTATTTTCATTTTTTTTTTACTTTGATGGGGATAACTTTGTATTTTATAAACAAAATGTAACCAGAAGGCTTCAGCTTAACAAATGTGTATAAATGAAAGGTCAGGGGTTGTTTGAAGTGCACTGAACCCCATAAATATAAATGAAAAGGGTAGCATATAAAAACAGAATGAGAACAATATGATATTTACCAATATTGTTATAGCCAAGTGGAGACTCCAAAGGGTGTGCAAAGGCAAGACTGTCTGTAATTACCAGATTCAAAGGGTAAGAAACCCCATCATGAGGTCAGTGAGCTGGTTAAAGGCTTAGGAAGCCATAGCTCAGCAATGGAGACCCTGTGACTATACTGTGACTATATATTATCACTAACCCCAGGGGACAAGACACCCCTTTTAGAGCTATGACACACTCGGAACTAAGGCTGTCACTAAGTGCCATAACAGATCTATAGTGTCAATTATATAATAATGAAATATTGATCAATGTAACATGATAAGAAGCGTATAAAAGATATTCATTTTTTTACAGGTCTGTAAAACAATGCAATGCAAATTCCTCTGGTTGGGTCCCATATATCCAGTGCACCCACACACACACTGAACAACCTAAGCCGTCGGGAATATTAGGACTCTATCTCCAAATGTTGAATACTTATTAGAATGTGAGGGCGGCTTTCTGCAATTGCAGCCTATCTAGAAGAATGTATGTCGACTTGATACCACCGGCAACACCAAACAGCATTATTTGTTTCTCTTCTTTTCAACACAAGAGAAGATGCTGAGTAGATACTTTCTCTTTCCTTAACTTAATTAATCTATTATTTAAGTAAACATAATTGTGATTCTATATAACAATTAAAATCTCATATCTCGTCTCTCTCTTTCAGTTTTCGCACTCTCTCTTTCTTACTCTCTCTTTTTCCGTTGCCCACACACTGACTGGGCTTTTAAAAATAGCTGTGATCCTTCCAGCCTGTGGAGCGCGTCTAGATTAATTACTATGTGTGGATTGTTGGTGCAAGCGAAGGCGAGATTGGTGTTTGGCGAGAGACAGAGAAAGATACAGATAAAGACAGAGCTGCCTCCTCTCCACTGAGCTCCGTACTGCGAAAGTACTGCATGTGCAATGTGTCTAAATGAGACAGAAACAGATATTTCTCACAGTTTGACTGTAAATCGAGCCTTTAATGTATCTCCTGCCAGGCTAATTTGGCGATTTACTGTTGCCTAATAGTTAAAACAATACTCCAGCAGTTTTTCAACTTAAAAATTTATTAAATATTAATGCCTATTTAAATGAAGGGAAATGAAGTGCAGAAGAGGGACACATGGCTCAGGCTGTCACACCAAGACCTACGGACCTATCTTGCAAACCGTGGGCTACCACACTTGTGGGCAGGGCTAGTTAAGCCTGGCCTGTGATGTTGTTCTCTGCTTCACCTTTGATTAAATAGTGTTATATGTATTTGTGTGTGTGAATGTAATTGAAAGAGAAAAGAGAAGGGAAAAAATGACCACACCATTGTCCACATACACAGTCACAAGTCTTCAATTAGTACCTACAGTGTTAATGTAAGTGCATATATGCATACAGCATCAACATATGTTGAACTATTTTCACAGAAGGTAATGAAGGGTGGCTAATAAACACCAATGCTCGATTTGTTCCTTTACTGGCGAGTTTTTTTTTTTTTTATATATGAACAGCAGAGCAACATGGAACAAAAAACATGGTTTCACAACAGCTCTAGATACATAATGTTTAACCTGATTAACAGGAGTTATTTGTTGTATTTATATGTACAATTTTTAAATAAAGTGTTAAGTGCTAAAGTAACACCAAAGACATACGGAGTGGAGCCAGATTGCTGACCTGAAGATGGCAAAGCCAACACTGATATCACATTTACTGCTACAACAATGCTGGTGCAAAGTGTGACATCAAACTTTTAAAATATGCTTCTCTTTAATGTGCTCTTCTTATATTTATGGGTAATACTGGTGTTGAATAGGTCCACAAGCATGCAGCTAGTGGTGATAAGTATAAAGCAAGCTGGAGTTGTTGGCATTAAGCGTATTTGAGGCCAATAAAGGAAAACAAAAACACGTAAACACATTTTATTTTCTATGTGTAGACGTGATTTGACTACATTTGGGGTAGGAGTTTAGTCATGGCTTTTATAAAGATCTGTACAAAACATTAGCAGATCTGATCTAAATTATTGATAACTGCATATTGCTAATCTTCATTTGATAATGTTAAGGGTCATGAGTGAAAGTGCAAGTGAACCCAGATAATTTAAAGCTGGAACCTGAACACTGATTCATAAAATGATTTACTTAACAGACGAGAGGTCAGGAGAGACAGAGAGAGATCCCGGGTGAAAGCAGTGGCATCCAGGTGACGGACAACAGGGGAGGCAGGTTTGGCACCGGAACAGAGGTTGCCCATGTGTTCAGCAGCAAGTCGGGTCTTGAGGTCAGAGGTTGCCCATATAGGTCACAGGGACACAGGTAAAAAAAGGCAGCTGATGAATGTGGGTTTAAGAGCAGGATCGTTGAGGGAACATGGCGACAAGCAGACAGAATAGGTAAGTCTGGAAGACGGCCAGTGCAGGTTCACAGTGGAACAACCAGCGAGATAACAGATAACTGGAGTGTGACCTATCTGGGAAAACCTGGGAAAACCTCAAACAAAAAGCATTTGGTAGCAGAAATAACAGAAGCCTGGAGCTTACAGAACCTTATCATTTGTTAATAATCCTGTGCCAACTTCTTTATGGACAAAATCATCGGGGCTGAACTTGCTGCAGGAGTGACAGACAGGCTCTGGAAATGAGGCAAAGCAGGTGCACAATTAGTACAGAATGGATTGGATTGGATTAACCGTACAGTCGCAGCCGACTCTCGGTCACGTGATGGATCATCGATCTCCACACATTTCTGTCTTTCATCCATGAAGTATTTTGGCAGGATAGTGGACTAGTTTGCCATTGCTTTTTCCTCCTCTCCCCATTCATCCGGGCTTGGGACCGGTGTGCAGCTGTTTCCAGTTACACGGCTGGGGTGTTTGCATACAAAAGTCAATGACAATTTAGAGACATCAATTAACCTAACACGCATGTCTTTGGACTGTGGGAGTAAGCCCACGCAGCCACGGGGAGGACATGCAGACTCCACACAGAAAGGACCCAAGCCGCTTCACCCTGGGATTGAACCCGGACCTTCTTGTTACCCACCGAGCCCCCGTGCACCTAGCAACCTAGTACAGAATAGACATGCGCAAACATGGGAAATACACATGTAACCTGCGAAAGGGGCCGAAAGGCAGAATCAGAAAGCATGAAACACAAAGGGTCAATACAGAAAAAGGTAGCTAGCACCAAACTCGGCCTTATGAGGTACATAAAACAAGTGTATTAAATATAATGTGTACACTTAAGGCTTAGCCAGCTGTGTTTACACATGCACATTCTGCATAGCATAGTTGCATTTGCACGTGTAGTGCTACTAATTAGCTACCAATATGACGGCCATTCTCACTAATCACAATAATACATTGCCTTTGCAGTGTGCTTTTCAAAAGCCCAGTGAGGTACAGTACTTGATTAAAATTAGCAGACAACAAAAGGTTTAAATGAATTAGCAGAGTGATGACACTGGTAATGTTAAGAGCAGTGTTTGTGTTTTTATCAGTAATGAAGTGTTAAAATGCTGTTATCACACAACAGCTTTACTGTACTTCACACTCATTTGATAGCATTTCTATGACCTTTAGTACTGACTATACTATACTATACTTAACTATACTATACTTTACTGTACTATACTATTTTATTAATGTCCCATACTGAAATGTTGTGAGCAGTTTACATATAAATGATAAACTTATTTGGTTGAGATGGTGTTAAGTGTGTGTGTGTGGCAGCAACAGGAGTAAGGAGTATAAAGACAAGTGTGTCTTGCCTACAGTCAAGCATGGTGTTGGGAATGTCATGATTTGAGGCTGCATGAGTATTGCTGGCTGTGGGGAGCTAGAGTTCATTGAGGGATCCACGAATGCCAACATGTACAGTGATGAACTGAAGCAGAGCATGATCCCCTTCCTTCAGAAACTGGAGCTGAGGTCAGTATTCCAACATGATAACGAACCCAAACACACCTCCAAGATGACCACTGCCTTGCTAAAGAAACGAAGGGAGAACTCCAAGCATGTCTTCAGACCTAAACCCTTTTGAGCATCTGTGGGGCATCTTCAAACAGACTGTTGAGAAGCACAATTTCTTTAACATCTACCAGCTCTGTGATGTCGTCATGGGGGAGGGGAAGAGGATTCCAGTGGCATCCTGTGAAGTTCTAGTGAAATTTTCACTTTTGTTGCCAGTGGTTTAGACATGAATGGCTGTGTGTGGAGTTATTTTGAAGACACAGCAAATTTACAGTGCTATACAAGCGTTAGACTGACTACTGTATATTGTATATAAAGTATATGAAGTAGAGGACCCAGATTTTTGACTCCTCTTGTGTGACAGTTCTGTTTTTGGAGCAACAAATATTCAAACAATCATTTCAATCAGCAAGTTTAAACAGTCAGTTAGAACAGTGCACAGAAAAAGTAATCAGTGGCAGTTAAAGGAAGCAGAGGTAAAGCATGCAAGGCGACTTTATAAAAGAGATACATGGATAAACTGTGACAGGCCATTTTTTTGCGTAGGAAAGAGACAGTTGGTTGTCACGCTAGTAAAGACCTGCATGCGTTTTCGGGAGTTAATGAGAAGAAATGAGTCGTGTGATTACATTTTCCAGAGAGTAATGAGCATATTAATACCATTATATTTCCAGAGAAGTAGTTAGTCATTTGTAATGGATTACTTTTTCCTAAGTTCCTACAGCAACCCTGGTTATGAAATGCAATAATATACAAAGGGAGATTATTAAAGAAATTACAAACATTGAGATTTAAACAGATGGAATCAGTACCAAGTTAAGAACTAGGCAGGTGAAAATCCAAAGAAAACCAAAAGTTAAAGATTGAGATTGAGTGATCCAGAGTCCACAGGAAAATCTTTGTCAGTGAGCCAGAGTGTAAGAGTGTTGGGAGATTGGTAGGGAAAAGGAAACTCAGAGAGTTAAGAATAGGCAAGATTAGAAAGGAGTTCTTATTACTGTGCATATGGAAGAAGGTAGCTAAGATGAGTTGTAATGTGTCCAGTGTTGAAACTGTTGAAAAAAAGTTTTGGAAAAAAACGATTTCAAAAATACAAAACCAACATGCAGTGGTGTGAAAAAGTGTTTGCCCCCTTCCTCATTTCCTGTTTTTTACACGTTTGACACACTTTTTGGAGCATCAACCAATTTAAATAGTAGTCAAAGACAACACAAGTAAACACAAAATGCAATTTGTAAATGAAGGTGTTTATTATTAAGGGAGAAAAAAATCCAAACCTACATGGCCCTGTGTGAAAAAGTTTGCCACCCTTTGTTAAAACATACTATACCTGTGGTTTATCACACTTAAGTACACTGTCTCTAGCCACATGCCGAGATCCAAAATTCAAGAACAATTGAGAAAGAAAGTAATTGAGATCTATTTGTCTGGAAATGGTTATAAAGCCATTTCCAAAGCTTTGGGAATCCAGCGAACCACAGTGATAGCCATTATCCACAAATGGCGAAGATATGGAACAGTGGTGAACTTTCCCAGGAGTGGCCGGCCGCCCAAAATTACCGCAAGAGCGCAGCAACGACTCATCCAAGAGGTCACAAAAGACTCCACCACAGCGTCCAAAGAACTGCAGGCCTCACTTGCCTCAGTTAAGGTCAGAGTTCATGCCTCCACCATCAGAAAAAGACTGGGCAAAAATGGCCTGCATGGCAGAGTTCCAAGAAGAAAACCACTGCTAAGCAAAAAGAACATTAAAGCTCGTCTTAATTTTTCCAAAACACATCTTGATGATCCATAAGCATTTTAAAAAAACATTTTGTGGACCGATGAGACAAAAGTCGAACGCTTTGGAAGGTGTGTGTCCCATTACATGTGGCGTAAAAGAAACATTGCATTTCAGAAAAAGAACATTATGCCGACAGTAAAATATGTTGGTAGTAGTGTAAGGGGCCGGGGCTGTTTTGCTGGAAAATGGAACTATGAATTCTCTTGTCTACCAAAAGATCCTAAAGGAGAATGTCTGACCATCTGTTCATGACCTCAAGCTGAAACGAACTTGGGCTCTGCAGCAGGACAATGATCCAAAACACACAAGTGTTGAAATGTGTACATTTATGTGCAGGACTGAGAACCTTCATAGTTTGGAAGTGGTAGTACGTCCCACTACAACAGGAAACAAGCAAATGACTGTTTATACTAGAAGTTTACAGACTACGTCATTCAAGCTGATGGATGTGAATTTTGGTAATGTTGGATGGAATTAATGTGATGCATTAACACTTTCAAATGTATATTTAAATCCATATGAATTCATATTCATCTATACATAGGTGTGTGCTACTATTGTACACGAAACAATGTGTCAGTGCGTGTTTAAAAAGACAATTAGTGGCCTCTTTTGTTTAAAGACAAAGCTACACAAACTTCAAGTTAAGAAGAAACTAGAAGAACCTAGGAGAACCTAGGTCAGATTACTCTACATTACTACATTACTAGATTACTACATTTACGATTAAGTTTAAGAACTATGTTAGTTACGAATGCTTTCGAGACACATTTTTAAGTATGAGGGTACAAAACAGAATGAGGGAAACGCACCACAGATCATGCTAATAGTCCTCCACAGGGTTCCATTAACTGGATGTTAATTTGATGCCATTGTTCTTTAAAACCTAAGCACATGAGAGACTCACCTGGCTGGGATGGCACTGATGGGCTTCTTGTAAATGGCAATGAGCTTGTCCAGCACAACATCGGCAGTGGTGAAGACACGGTATGAGTGCAGAAAGGTGTTAAGGAAGTCAATGGAGAGAAAGCGCAGGTCGGTCAACCTCTCCAGCAAGCGTTCCACGCTAGCATAGCGAATCTGCAGCACCTTGCATGAGTTCATCATCTTACTGAAGCGGATGTCCACATCATCGCAGTAGAGACTGGCATCGGATCTGAGCATGGAGCACAGGGATCAAGGTTATCAGAACATGTTATTTGTAATAGGGCTAAAGGTAACTCTTCATGTTCTTAATCTTAACAGGCTATTTACTTTTGTGTGTGAAATCTTCCAAGCCAGAACATAATCACTGCTGAAAGTTGTTTTTTTTAGTTAAACTAGTAAGTAAAAGCACAAATAATTAATGCATCTTTGTCAGTCACAGACAGTAAAGCAGGTACAAAAACATATCATGAAGAGCTGTTGTCAAGACCAAAACAAGTCCAAAGAGCAAAGGCAGTCATGACCAAGTCCAAGTGTAAACTTAAATTGAACTGGTCTGAAATAAAACAAACTTGAATAAACACTCACTGACAAAAAATAGGGTTTTAGGGCTAACCCTAAAAATAAAGCACCCAGACAGAAATGTTGTATCATTGCATGCAGTTACATCACAGGCAGATATGTAAATGATTACATCTATCGCTCACCAAGAGGTACACTACCAAAAGTATCCTCCGAGTCTTTTTATAGGGCAGCTGGGAAAGCACTTTAACGCCCACTTGTGACATGACCCAGTATCTAATCAGACCACACTTGTAATCATTTACATACCTGCCTGACATGTTACTGCATGCCAAGTTTTGCAGCGATTTTCCAGCTGGGTGCATTATTTTTTGTCAGAGAATATATAGGACCAGGAAGCCTGTAGTGTCTTTAATAGTCTCCCAGTGTGTGTGTGTGTGTGTGTGCTCACGCATGTGTGCCCTGCTATAGTCTGGCGTCCTGTCTATGGCCTACCTATCCTACCTTGCACCCTTTGCTGCCCTTTTGGGCCCAAACCAAATAACCCTGAAATTGATTATGCGGGTATCAAAAACGAATAACTGAAACATTTTAAAATGATTAAACAGAAATTGTGTTCACTGGAACACGCTCTGTTGACAGTTTTCACGACTTCACCGTAGGACATACTTTATCATCTGTGGCACAGTGACTTTTGAGTTCTCCTCAAACGCATTCATCATAAGGCCATTGCACCGTATGTTGTCAATACACTGTGAGACAGAAAGCAGAGAAGAACACGTTTTAACCAATGGACATGAAGAAAGCAGGGATGGTTGCACACCCTTGATGCTGTGTACATCACTGAGCAAAAGATAATGCAAGCTGACATGCCTGGCTGATGTCACTTGTCCAGGCTGACTTCTCTTGCCGCGAGGAAGCCACTAGAATGATGGTGAAAGATTGACTGTCTTTAGGCTCCACCACAATTTTAAAGTCCAAGTGCTCCATGTCTTGGCCACTCTTGTCAGTTTTTGCTGCAAGGTGAAAGGCATGAACTGGCATGAGGATGTTTATTGCATTGGTGTAGTGGCTGAAACATCACATTCATTTAGATATTGATGAAGTCTTAAAAGGAAAACTCTCAGTTTACTAACAGCCAAAACCTTTATTAAAATAGCACAGCAATACACTTATTTCCAGTTCCCACCTACATGAAATACTTTCATATCATTTTAAGGTAACAGATGTCACATTTCCTGCACATGTAAAAAAAAACATAATTCTTACCCTCATCATCCGTGCTCTCTGGGTCCTCAATCAGTGTGCAGTCAATAAGTGACACCACGCCATTCTGTGGGCCAGAGATACACCGATCACCCATAATGTTTAAATCAGTGACATATGAAGTGAATAACATTGACAGTGTGATGTCTCTGGATGTCTCTAGATGAAACCTTGCGTACAAACATTAATGCGTTATTTACTTAAACACTTACCAACTACTTCAACATTGCTGCACACCAAGTACACAACTTAGGGCAAAGATATTCTGTAACTGCAGTGGCCTATTATGGTATGATAATGTTCTACCATACTGCAAAGCTTATTCAAGCAGACACAATACAAGGAGTTCTTGGTGCTGGTCTGGCCTCTAACTTCTCCAGATCTCAATCTGATCAAGCATTTGTGGGATATACAATAAACTCCCATCCATGAAGGCCCCATCTCAGAAATGACACCTTCAGAGCTTTTCAGGTCAAAGTCTTGGTGGCAAGAGTGGAACCAAAACAATAGTGGTTTTACAAAACAAAAGGTGGTTTTATATTTATGGCTGATGTATACAGATGCATTCACCACATCAGCTGATTACAATTCAAAAACATTTTGACTGATTTTTTTCTCCCAGGGTGGCATGGAGGACCAGTGGCTCAAAGAGATCCCTGGATCAATTACTGGTCTGTACCCTGTGTCTGTGGAGTTTGTAATACAGATGTTAACCGGTGCATCCCTGTACTTGTCGATTGTTCATTGTTATGCTCTTCTGTTATGACAATTGTTATTGTTATTGTCATGCTTTATAACAGTTATCTTTCTGATAACAAGTTAGGCTGGTTAAATACAATGTCAATGCAGACAGCCAGGTCCCTTACTAGAGTATAGTATCCCAGACTGGGCATAAACTTCCAGACTTCCTGTTACTCATGTGAAGACAAAAGGCTGTTATTGGAGCACCTTTTCAAATTCCTAATAGATGCAGGTCTATAACTCACCTTGGTGAGATGCAGTTTTCCCCCAGAACCCCTGGTGCAGATGATGAGGTGTTTGGAGAAAAGAAAACACTGCCTTTCACCTTCCTTTTTAAGAGATAACGATCCCAGACGGCCACGAGTGATCTTTCCTTTCTCACTCATTGGCACCTGAATGAGTGATCCTACGATAGAGCAATGGAGGACAGAGAAACAACAATAAACAGCTGATTGGAGCCATGACATGACAGGTTCTTCCTATCACAAATTTCACTCGGTCCATGCTTCAAAGACTGGCAGGTTTAGCTCAGTCATTCATGTTTAAGTAATGATCTTCTTTGTACAACTGAGAAAGAGAGTGGGATTTGTGGAACTACGGGCTGAACAAGGCAAAACAACAGAGAACATTGGAGAAATCACATCTGCCATATGGGTTTGTCTATGGAACTTTTACGTTCTGGTGTTTTTTTGTTGTTGTTTATGCAGTTTTGTTTTCTTCTCGTAAACTACTCTATAGAAGAATGTTGTACCAAAACCGCACAAACATTTAATTGTAGATATTTCCTTGTGAATATTCAGGTTCTATATTATAAATAGTACACGTAACGTAAAATATCTTAAAATGTCATGCAACCAACATCTGAATGGTGTGTGCATCTGTGCATTTGGGAGGTGAATTACCTTGTCTGACAAAAGTCTGGCTCGTGTCCAGTAGAATCTCACAGCCCTCGACAATCATGCGCTCAATGGCTAGGTTCTTCCTGATGTTCTCAGTCTCACTTACCTCATCGTGCATAATTCTGTTTACGGCATAAATATAAATATGATAAATATGTCATTATAACTAATTAAATGGTAGCATTCTTCAAAGCATGCCATGGATTCATCATTTACGCAGCTGTAGGTAATTAGCACATTATTGCCTTTTAGCTCTGTCTTGTCTGTAATGTTTTAGATTTTTTATAAAAAGATTATTATTATTATTATTTATGATTAACTATGACTTCAAAATTACATGTTAAAAAGTTTGTGAACAAGGAAAGGACCAATGTATCAGGGAATGCGGCATCATTTTGATTTCAGAAGTCCTAAAAGGGAGAAAGCCCCAACAATCTAAAATATTCAACTAATCACGACTATCAAAATAATCATCCAATGAGTGTATGTATAAATGTGCTTAAAGAGCCCGACACTTTAAAGCTTGGATGACAGTGGTGTATGGAAATGGTGTATCTGTTTTGGAAAGATAAAATGGCAGTGTACCTGGATAGCTCCTCAAGTTTGGACTTAGCATACTCCAAGCTATTCCTCTCCACGTGTTCGTGAGGTGTGTGCGCCAACAGCTCATGAAGAGTCAAAATGTATCGTGGAATCTGTACATCAAGAAGTATCATAAAAACAAACAGCGCTTAGTCAACTCAGTTAAAAGAAAAAAAAAAAAAACAACAAACGTACAAATGTTTGCTTTAACGCCCATCGCAAGTGAGATAATAATGGCACATGTATGTTTCACTGCATTTCTGTATTGAGTTTGCTATGTTAACTCCATATTTGCATATGTCATCCAGGTTCCTTCTTCCGTCCCTCCTGTAAATTGTTGCATAGTTGTGAATTGCATCTCCACTGAAGCAAGACTCTAAAACTAAGTGTAGTAACTAGCGTAGTAAACTCTAGTAGTAATTTATTCTTAGTAAGAACTTGAAAACTAATTCAACTACTAACAATACAATCATTACTATCTATTTTTATTTCGCATTTTACTCCACTTATCTAGTTTAGAGTCACAGGGCTTGCAGCTGCAGCACAGGGATTGATCTCCCTCTCACCTCTGACACAACTGATCGTGCTTGCATGCTCTCCGGCCCAGGCTCTCAGTCTCTTTGAACCCAGCTCCCTGTGGTACTTAGCTAGTGTATTTGAACACTGCACCACCCATGCACCAAGAAAAATAACTTTAGAAAGGCTTGCCTTTATTCGTATTTAGTTCTTCAAAAAGCTTGCATTTAACGAAAATGAGGCTATTACCTGGAACATGGGATATGTGAGAAACGTCTCCAGTGTGCGCTCCTCACAGTCAGGCTTAGACTCATACTGCTTCAGTAGCTTGTCAAAATCCCGGTTCTGCTTACAGTGTGCCAAGATCTGCAGGCTGTACTGGTGATTGCGAACAAACTCCTGATAGATGTTTAGCATGGGCAGCAGAATGTCAAAAAGGTCAGCTGGTGCCAAAATATAGGACATAAAAAGAATGCATATTTTAAGTGACTTCCCTCAGTATCTTATGTACTACATCGTAAATTCTAGTAAATTGCCAAATATTCAGGGAAAAACTCACCCAAGACTAATGTTGGCCAGCTTGCTATCCGCGCTTTCAAACCTTGGTAAAATATTTGGTGTAAAAACATGATGGTCTCACTGCAAACAAAAGACAAACAAAATATTTACCTAGTTAGATTCACTGTTTAAATAAACATAATTACCTGCCTCTGTCCCTATCAATCTATCTGTCAGGAAACCAGTCAAGGACAGCCAGAGGCTGGTGTTAAGTGCAATACTTGGGATTTAGCAATAGCAATGCTGTAGTGTGTTGGGGAGGCGGCAGCAGCAAGAAGGACGACTGCTGGACGACTTGACAGACTGGTGAGGAAAGCTGGTTCTGTGCTGGGACTAGAGCTGGAGTCCTTAACACCACTGGCAGACAAGAGAGCCCTCAGCAAGCTGCTGAACGTCATGGGCAATGCCCACCATCCTTTGCATAGCACCAGCACTGCTGTCCCAGTCCTGTTCCACGAACAGATTCAGGAAGTCTTTTGTCCCCCAAGCCATCAGACGGTTCAACTCCTCTCAGTCCAGCTAATTAAAAACTTTGTGACACTGACCTTATGGCTGACGTCAGTCATCTTCTTTATTTTTGCACAACTAGTAATTCTGCACAACTAGCAATTACTGTTTATACTGTGGTAAAAAGTACTACCCCCGTTACACACATACACTAAAGGACTTTACTTTTTATACGTTTATATTTTATTATTACTATTATTTGTATTTTATTTTTACCTATCTTTAGATGCCTATATGTTCAATGTTTCTTATTATCTATATGACTGATACCGGATGCCAAGAAATTCCCTCTGGGATCAAAAAAATATCTATTTATCTATCTATCTATATCTATATCTATTTATCTATCTAAGAGGTTTATTATTATCACTAAGTATTATTAGTAATATTATTACAGCATAGAAGTAAACATGACTTTTTAACAAGAGAACTGAAATGAACTGAAATGTGCAGAAATCTTTTAAAGTGAAAATAGGTTGAAATGTGTCCAAACCAGATTGAAACAAGTAGGAACCACAAAAACATGGGTGAACAGAAAATGGAATGGTAGAGCAATCGGAAATCGACAAAGAAGCACATACACAAAGACAGGAGGCTTCCTGGAGAAAGAGAAAACGGACAAAAAGTGAAGGAAGACAATGTATGATGATGCATTTCAGAAGCAGTAACAAAACTGCAGCATCATGACACAATCAATCGATGTGAATTCTTCTCAATCCAGCTTTCTCCAGTCAGTCCGTCTTTCAAACACTTTACATGTGAAGACACATCTATGTTACCTCCTTTAGCAAGATTTTTCTCTGAGAACATTCTCGATTCAACCCTTTTCACCCACTGTTTATTATCCTGCTTTCTGTAAAGTCGTTTGCCTATTTTGCACTGATTTATTACTCATCACGGCTGTATTTTGTGTATCTTGCACTTATATACTGTTAAGTATATAAGCATCTATACTGTTTATACATGCATAATGACTGTGATACCCTAGCAAAGTATTTAACTTACATCACAATTGCTTGGATTGTAAGATTATATCACTGGATCAGTGTCTGCTAAATGGAAATATTATATTTATTGAACTGGATTATTTGTAGAAATGCACAGCAAGTTAAATAACCACTTGTTTCAACCAATGTACGCAGAAACAGCGTTTCTGAACATACAATGTGTCATACCATGTCATACCTTGAAGCAGATGGGCTATTGCTGCAGAAGGGTACCACTCTAATCTAATCAAGACAGGCAAATTGCATGGACTCACCAAAACTGAACATTAGAAAATGTTGCCTGGTCTTGATTTCTGCTGTCACATTCAGATGGTAGGTTCAGAATTTGGTGTAAACAACATAAAAACATGGATTTATTCTGCCTTGTATCAAAGGCTGCTGGTGGTGTAATGGGGTGCGGGATATTTTCCTGGCACAGTCAGGTCCCCTAAATACCAAATAAGAACACCGCACAAGAGTCACAGCCACCCTGAGTATTGTTGTCATGCCCATCCCTTTGTGACCACAGTGAACCCATTATCATGTGATATGTCACAAAGCTCTAATCATCTAACTGGTTTCCTGAACATGTCAATGAGTTCACAGTACTCAAATGGCCTACACAGTCATTAGATCTCAATCCAACAGAGCATGTTTGGGATGTGACGGAATGGGAGATTCGCATTAGGGATGTGTAGCTGACAAATCTGCAGCAATTGTGTGGTGCTATCAGGTCAATAGACCAAATCTCTGAGTAATGTTTTCAGTGCCTTGTTTCATCCATGCCATGGAGAATTAAGGCAGTTCTAAAGGCAAAATTGGGTCCCGACACCAGCCAGGTGTATGTAACAAAGCAGCTTGATTATATATGCTAATAAACTTTCCATTTTATTGTTAGTTAGATTTAAGCAAATACGTTTGCTTAAATCAGAGCTGCTTGGTGTAATCAAAGTCCATCAGTGTGTGCAAGTGGTACTCATCTCTCATCTATTTTACTGAACAAGCATTTGTTCTTCTTATTTGTTTTGTCTCATGAACCAGAACCCATGGTGTTCCAGATGGGGTGGTATCCAATTAAGTGGCCTTGCACCACACTTAAGTCTACTACAGGCAATGTAGTCTTATGTCTTAACCTGCATCTAACAGCAACGATCAAACACGGCTTATGCTCTTTAGAAATACAGTACTTAGGCACAAGACACCTTTTACACCTTCTGCAATTTCAGTTTAAATACTAACATCATTCAAGATTCACACACTGTCAGGATGATGTGCTTTTCTTGGCTGCTTTTGTCCTTCATGGCTTCACTCATGTCACTTTTCCCATCTTGCTTCTATTTATATCCCCCTGTTACTCTTTGTTGTTCCTGTTTCCTTGCTTCTTTGTCCCATCGTTCCTTGATGACATCCCCTTGTGTGAGCCTGTTCATGTCCCTTTGCAGTATTCACTATGTTGGTGTTTAGAATTTACCACAAGCAGAGCACAACTCTGGGGGCTCAAAAGGTAGAGTTAGAGTGAAATCTGGAAATGGGAAGCTGGGTTCAGATCTCAAATGGAGACTCAGGAGGTTAGGTGTTGCGCTTGTGTTATGCTGGGATGGACTTGGTCTACATCCAGGGAATTCTGGGTTAGGCTCCAGAATTAGCCTTGGTGACAGAAGCGCCTGAGGTAATGCCATCACTTTTAATGTTCCTTACACAGAGTACATGAACCCTGAAACCACTGAATGAGGACACACCGACGCTTTGGTCCTTGATGCAGTACGCACCATTCCCAAGGTTCCTTGAAATCCCTGAGCCTATGCATTCCCATAGAGTTCCAAAATATTAAGTTCCTCCAGTTCAAGAGCTGGTGCACAAGGACCGACCAGTTGAGGGCTTACACAGTGCCTTCTGTCCATGAACCAGTCCTTCTGTTCCTGAGTCAATGCACATCTCACACGTTATTCACAGGCAGGCACATCAAGCCATTGCTCTTGCATATTCAGCAAAAGCCTCCCCTCACCCTTAACCTTCTCTCGTTTTGCCTTTTTTTCGACAAACCATACTGCCTAGCGCTAAGGCTGCATCAAAGTTGCACAACGTTAAGAAGCAGAAGGAGGGTTTTTTGGTTGCTTGATACAGGTTCAGAGGCCACACTAGCCACTATTGCAGGTCCAAACACTGTATCTGCAGACACTGTAGTTACTGAGGCCGTGTTTGCCCTTCCTCTAGTTTCTGAGTCTATGTCAGCTTTCTGCAGTCACTTGCTTAGCCACATTAGCTTAAGCTCAGTTACCATAGTACCATTAGTCATTATCTTGTTTGGTCATTGCCCATGTCCTTTGTTAGTCCTGTCTCTATTGTTACCATCTTTGTTTATCTCCCAATGTGTGCTGCATTTTCTAATTTGGCCTGTTTGTTTATTTCCTTTCCCCACGTTTCCCTACACTAAAAATAAATAAACATGTCCACTTACATCCAGTTATGTCTCTCGTCTACACAAACACAGATATTTTAACTTGACATCTCAGTTATACATGTATTGTGACCCTATGCCTTGATTATGTCCAAATATGTCCAAATGCAACCAATGTATGCACTTCCACCTAAAGACTAACTGGCCATTTACACATTGTTCTGGCTAACACTCATCACTCTCTTGAATACATGGGAGCCTGATGTAGTTTCAAAATGGTTGGTAAAATATTTGTAAAAGTTCAAACTCTTTTTGTGTCCACATTGCTATACAAACATTAATCCTCATTCATTCAGTTTCTTATCCACTTAATCCAGTGAGCAGGTGCCTAGCGGGCAGCACAGGGCACACGACAGGAACAACTCTAGACAGGCGACAATCCTTCTTAGGGCACACACACTCATACGCACTCATAAGTGCACACACTCAAACACAAGGGACACTTTAGAGACACCAATTAACCTGTCACACATTATCCATCTTTCAAATTGGGTTCCTTAATTTATTCTGGCCATTAATAAAGAGAAAAGCGTATAGTGTGTGTATGTACAGTAACAAATTCTCTGTGCCAGAAGAATAATGTAAAGCTCTCAATGAATCTGGTTTAAACTGATTTCAAAAAGTTGTTTAGTAAAAGGCCAGGTCCAGTTCTTTATCTGTCCAGGTGCTCCAAGGCACCTGTTTTATCAGTAAAAATGCATATATTTTTCTCAGGGCTGGTTTCTCAGGAATACAATAATTTGTAATTAATTATTGTAATTAATTTATAATTAAATTACATTAAATTAACCACAGAAAAAAACATACATGAGACATACAGTACTGTGACAAAAGCCCAAGACCAGCCCTAGATTGAATATAGGAGAATCCATAGCTAGCTCAACTTTACGAGCTGCAGCGTTGATATGCATGGTCTTCTGGCTCTCACAGCCTTGTTAACTTTAACTGTTAGCTTATTCTTTTGTCTTGTTAGACATGATAGCCTTACCTCTTGCATAACCTGTTTGCTCCCATTTATACAGTCTGTGTTTAGCTTTTCCCTTTTTTTAGCTTGTGTTAGCCCCTTACTGTAGTTGCAGCCTGTGTTCCTGTAGTGTAATCTTTGTTAATCATGTACCATCTTATTGCCTGCGTCTCTGTTCCATTGACCATGAACGATGAACAACGTATTTAAAAAAAAAAAAAAAAGGATTTGGTATGATTTAATAAGTAACTTAAACATATAGTGGATAAGTTAATAATTAAAAAGTCTGTAACGCAATTACATTACCTGTTGAGAAAAATACTGCTGACATCATCATGGGTGATTGGTGGCTTCTTGGAGCTGGCGGCCATACGAAGCGGCCGAAGGAAATTGTTGACGAGAATGTGGAGCTGCTGGACATACTCAGCTTCTGCCTCCAACATGCTGAAAACGACTTGGTTTCTTTTTCTCATACTCTCAGCATGCGGGGAGCGAATGTAGTCCTGGATGATGGTCTTCCACTTCCTTCGGCACATCCAACCTCGCAAGAAGCTCTGTACCTGAAAAAAACATCACCACCAAGGCTCTATTAGCAAATTTACAACTGGGAATTTTAACTACTTTGTCATTTCTAACCATAGCCCTATATACACTGCTCACAGTAATAACAACATTAGGGGATATTTGAAAATGAATAAGAAGAGGATAAGATCTGCTGGACAATCTGATCCTGTCCATGCCCCATCACTGTCAGTGTGTTTTTGCAGTTTTGGCTGACCATACCCCCTGCTGAGCAGTCCATGTGGGGCACTCTTGTCCAGTTTAACATGCTTCTGTTCCCCCTCAATAACATAGCACTTGCTATACCAACCAAGCAATGGGGAAAGTCATGTAGATCAATTATTTTTTTCAATTTAATGTTTGGTGTAAACATTAACTGAAGCTCTTGCATAAGTGTCTGCACTGTGCTACTTCTACAGCATAAGCTGATTGGTAAATCTGCAGTGGATGTCCCTAATATGTAGGCAGGTGTTCCTAATACAGCTGGTTGTTTTGTGCCAGCATATCTTGCATTTAATAAACAGAGCATAAGAGGCAGTGTATTATCATGAATAACACCAGGCGGATATTTAGACACTGATGTTATTCACAGTAACACATAGCCTTGAGGGTTATATGGCTTAAATGTAAGACATTCTGGCACACAACTAGCTTTTGCACAACAGTTTTATATAACATTTTTTCAACAAAATAAAGAACCAAAAAATCAAAGAAGCCCTGGATGGAAGCCCTTTAATACTGACAATACCTTCTGGCAAATATTAGGTTCGCAATGAACGATTTGTTTCTATTCAAAGCTACTGAATTCCCTGCCCTGCTCTATGTTACAAAGAACGCTTATGTAGTCAATCCTTGACACTGGTCCGCTTTGGTTCTCGATTTGATTCTTGATGCATTTTAGCAAGCAAAAATTGTCCTTCTACTCGGCGCAACTGCTGAAACTTATAAGAGACCTTTCCATTTGAAATACTGGAGCACATCTCAATCTCAGTTCAGTACAATTTCCTACATGTCCTTAGCAACAATAAGTCACCTACGAAGGATATTGACAACAATCAACCAAATAGGAGAAAGCTGATTGTGTATTTGATCTTATTATTGTTTCTATTTTATCTCCATTTATATATCATGGGTGCCTATGTAGAGTCATAATTTAAGAAATGTATTACCGGCCAATATACATGACAGGCTGTTTATCAGTTTTATATGATGCACAGGTTTTACCCTCATTACATCGATTCAATGTGAGCCAAAGGGGGACTTGACAAATATCAATGCAGGTAATCTAAAAGACTTACTGTATATACACACTGTATTTGTTGTTATGCAACTCTTTATTAATAAAAAAAAAATAATTAAACATACAGGGTGTTCTGGAACGGATTAATTTAATTTACATTGCTTGTTATGAGATGTTTTTTGGTACCACTGTACAGCACAATTAAACTACAATTGCCAATAAGTGAAGGTGAGAGGAAAAAAGATTACAATTAAAAATGAAATTAATTAAGAATTAAACAATATTTATTCAATAAAAGTTATGTAATTATACGGGTTATTTCATTACTATATATATATATGCTGTATATACGCTATATATATATATATATTACTTGGCAACGTCAGCAGAGTGATACCAGTTTGGTGCTGTTATTACAAATATTATCTTGATGAGAACAGATCAATCAGATTGTAAGGTTGGAACTAACTGTTTGTTGTAAAACAGTATTGCAAATATATTTGTGTAGACAGTTGAATAAACTATATTCCATGTAACATTTGAACAGGTCTGATTTTGCCATAATGTAACTCTACCCTGGCGTTTTTAAGTCTGTTTCTTTATATGAACCATACTTTTCTTTTAAAGTAAACCAACCAACTATACTGCTCACAAATAAACTAAATAAAATACCCCCTAATAAAATATCCCCAGATTTATTTGAGCAGTATACTTCTTTTGTGTTCACAACTTTAAACGGCCTGTTTCTCATTCTGTTGATGCACACGAGACTTTATACCACCTGTTGTTCACAACACAACTCCTTCAGAACTCAATCCCCAGCTGTTTAACACTGAATTGTGAGTAGTACAATCATCTTAAATGTTGTTGTTTGCTTTTGCTCCATTTCTTAGAGCCACAGAGAAGAGAAAAAAACCTGATGTGAAACACCAAGGACAAGCATGGAGGAGGAATTATATTAATCAAAATCCCTTGCATATCCAAGAGGGTTACATAAAGAAGGATGCTGTCATAAATATTGCTGACGCATCCACATAGGTGAAACAGGCAATCGGCTTGGGCAGAATTTAAGCGGGAGCGACAAATCGTGGGCCAACTAGGGGCCAATTATTCAAGAACACTGCAGCCAGCTCCCTCCCCTGGCTAATGCTCCGAGCTTTCGTTATGTCATCTTCCCATCACCAAGAAGAACTCCTGAACCAAACATATCTGGATACAAATCTTAAAGGGGAGACTACTGAAGGAGAAAGTACTTCAGAAGCAAGTGTGAGCAAGAGTTGTATTGCTCCACCACCATATGCTAAACAAAAGGTACAATAGTCTAGCTTTAGCGGCATCACAAAACTAAGCACATATTTGTTTTCAAACCTTCTTTCAAGTCCATCACAATGACAGGAGTTACCTACCAGCAGTGTTAGCTTAAGGTCTGGCCCCTGTGCTCAGAGACGTCGCTGACTGTCTAAAGAGGGGCTTTGTAAGCACCCCAAATGGGTGAAATTTTGGTACAACTGTTGGTTTGCAGAAACCTTAGTGATTATCATTTCCACATTGAACACGGCATCTTGGCACTTCCCTTGTGCTGAACATGTCGTAAAGAATTCTGAATACAGCTTGGGAGGGAGTTTATTGCTGCATATGGTTTTACAGAGGAGAATTCCCTTGGTAAATAAAAGGCATTGTGCAAATGTCTGCGACATATTACATGATAACTGGTGACAGCAAACGATATATTAAGCCTAAGAAACTGAAATGGTGAGCGTTGTGAGGTGCTCTTGGTCTGCTGCGGTGCGACAATGGCCAAAGAAAGAACAAACTGACAACGTGGTATCGGATATTTATCAGATCTTAATCCAGTTAAAAGTCTGTCGGATGTGCTGGAACAAAAACACTATTCATGTCAACTCTAACTTGCCATAAACTGGGATAACTTAAAGGATAACATCTTGTTACCTAGCTAACATTCTGATGGTAGATAAGAGTTCACTTATAGCAGTCCTAAAAAAGTTATGCATTGACTAGTTAGGCACATGTAGGAACAACAGAATATAGGACATAAAGTTTTGTCTCACTGGTGTATATTTTTACATTGGTGATGATGTTTTCTCTAGAAAATATGTTGACTTCAACTAAATCTGGAACACAGTAGTAATATAATGTCTAATGGCATAATATGAAACACTGTCCAGACCTATTCATTCATTAACTTTCTTATCCGCTTGATAATGTTAGAAACGGGCACCAGTGCCCAGCTAACAGCACAGAGCACAAGTCAGAAACAACACAGACTTAGACACAAGCAGCACTTCAGAGAAATCAGTTGACCTAAGACACATGCTTTTGGACTGTGGAAGGAAACCAGAGTACTTCTTTCTGTAGGGTGAGAGTGCTACCTATCAAGCCACCAAGACACCCAGCAAATGTCCAAGTGTCTTTAAAAAGGTTAGTATGAGCAGAAATATAATAATAATACATAAACATGGCATAATAATAAATAAACATGGCTTCTGCAGACTGACCCTCCTGTTAGTTTATATGTTTATTTTCTCCCGTTATTTCCAATTGACTTTGTTAGTCTCACTCAACTGCTGTCACAGACTAATATTGGCTAAATTAAATATCCCCCTCTCTCCCTGTTGCTGTAATATTAATGTAGTTCGTAATAGTGTATAATGAATGGCAAAAAGTCACTACCTTCTTGATTTTCTTGATTTCAGAATCATCTTCACTCTGGGCTGTGGTAGGGCTGGACTGTATCTTCTCATTATCTTTAAGCAAACCAGCAATCTGCAAAATAAAGTTGCTGTTATTGTTTTAGTCAAATACCTAAACGCACTGACAGTCATATACAGGACAGGGTATTTATTAAAATATCAAACACAAAACCATTCACAGATGTAAACATGCATCTCTGTGACTCTTAGTCAAAATTTTATGTCATGAGCTTTGTTAAACTGATGTTTAAGAGAGTGTTGCACTTGGACAAAGGTTCAAAGCAAGAAAGAAGGTTAATAATTAGGTAGCACAGAACAAAAGTTTCAATTATCAGTATGCATGTATGTCCTCGATTCAGCAATGATGTATTCAGATCACAATGGATACTAGTACATTAGTTAAGTACATTAGGGTTAAAATAAAGCTAAAGGCAACCATCTTTTTGAACTTATAGTAATATTGTGTTTTCTGTTTTAGAATTTGTTTCAGTCCCATGACAAACAATTCATAGCTTATATGGTAGCATTTACGAGGTATTTAAGGTGTTCTTAAGTCAAATTAGGCCTTTGATTTTAATATATTGATCTATCTTTCGTTTATTTTGTGCAATTCCTGACTATTTAAATAAGAATTGATTCAATTCATTTTGTTCTGAAGGTAACAAGGTGAAATCAAATTCATAAAATGACTACAGGTGACATCCATGACTAACCAGTCGAATAAATATTAGTACAAAATCCATAATATAACCTGGAGGCAAATGCAAATTAAGACTGATAAACCTGGGGTGGAAATAGACAAATGTGTTAGGGGGGCTTTAACATTGAAAACTTTTTTTTGCCAACACAAAAGGGGGTGGCTGATGCAGTCTGAGGCTGAGAGCCCTCGTTTACCATCATACCAACTAAAGGAGTTTATTATTATGCTGCAGAACATGGATGCAACATGCACAATAGAGCTTTATCCATGCATATTCAGCAAGCCATTCATGCACAAAGCCAAATTTGCACTTTAATGTAAAATGGCTATTTGATCTGTTGGATGAAGAATACATCAGGCATCACAGCTTAATTGAAAGGCTATTTTTTTATGAGAAGAGATTCTAAATAGAGGGCCAAGTAGTCTAGGGATGGCTCCAAAATGTGAATCCCCTTTAATCATCATTAAATATACTTACAAAGACTAGATACAAGACCTTTTTAACATTGAACAACCTTGTTATTGCACATTAAATTAACCTTACCTCAGATTTTAAGCGCTCTATCTCAATCTCTCCATCCTCTATCTGTTGTCGAAGTTGCTTAGCAACTGTTTTCTCTGTCTCTACGATTTGGAGTAGATGGAGGTACTTCTGCATGAGAGTCTCATGCTCTGTGGCCAGGTTTCTGTAACTGAATGCCCACATACACATGCTGAAATTAACATTATCATATTGCTAATATTATGGAACACTTGACATATAAACACACAGGGAAGTGAAAAAGTGCCCCACCAGATATCCAGTATTTTCACATATTTTTCACACTAACTGGTTTCATATCATTACGAAAAATTAAGACAATAATTAAAATATAAAATAAATATAAGCTAAAATATAAGACAAAGAGAAAATATAAAATATATTCTTACATAGTTGAATAGCAAATAGCAAACATTATGCTGCAGAAATTGCACATCATGTTCTGGCATATACAACCCATACAACAAACCGCAGTGTTCTTTATTTCATTTAAATTTACAGATTTACATTCACAGCATTTAGCAGATACCCTTATCTAGAGCGACTTACAATTAATACAGTCTTACAATCCAAGAAACTGTGAATTAAGGGCCTTGCTCAGGGATTTAACTGTAGCAGAGGTGGGATTTGAACCCTGGACCTTCTGTACCTTAACCACTAGGCCACCACAGTCCCAGAATCGAACTTGTTCCATTGCAAACAGTATGATCATAGATGTTACGTTTAATTTGTTCAACTTCATTTTATTTGTTAATTAATCGATTTCTGCAACACATTCCAAAAGGAAGGTGGATGAAGGAAGCAGCATCCAGGAAAAGCTGAGTCTTTGATAAGCAAAGATATACAGAGGATCTCCAGACTGTCAATAAATGCATGAGAAAATTATTTCATATAATAAAGACAAAGAGAAAGATTGGAAGAAATTTGAATATTTCTTCCTTTACAGTGCAGAATATCATTAAACAATCAAATCCACAAAATGACTACAGGTGACATCCATGACTAACCAGTCGAATAAATATTAGTACAAAATCCATAATATAACCTGGAGGCAAATGCAAATTAAGACTGATAAACCTGGGGTGGAAATAGACAAATGTGTTAGGGGGACTTTTTAACATTTAAAACTTTTTGAAATGAGCTCTGCCAACACAAAAGGGGGTGGCTGATGCAGTCTGAGGCTGAGAGCTCTTGTTTACCATCATACCAACTTAAGGAGTTTATTATTATGTTGCAGAACATGGATGCAACATGCACAATAGAGCTTTATCCATGCATATTCAGCAAGAAACTGTGGAATGCAATAAATGCCTGAGAAAATTATTGAAATGTTTAAAGACAAAGAGAAAGATTGGAAGGAATATTTCTTCCTTTATAGTGCATAATATCATTAAACAATTCAAGGAGTCTGGAAGAATTTCAGTGCATAAAGGACAAGGTCACTTATGATCTCCCTCAGACAGAACTGCACCAAATCGATCCTTCTGCAATATCTGAAATACTGGGCAAGGGATCACTTTGACAAACCTTTGTCCAGCACAAAAATACAGATTTGCATTCAACAAAGCCAAGGTCCAAAGGGTCTGTCATGGTGTGGGGCTGTGTCACTGAGACAATCAGAGACAAGCTTTTTATAAATGGAAAGCCAGATCCATTTCCTACCCAATGTGCACCGAAGACTCACAATAATGGAACGAAACTTTTCAACTCAAGCATAAACCTGCCAGCGATGAGAATGCAACCCACAGGTACCCAGCACAAGGTACACACTGCACATGCTGAAATGAGCCAGCAGTTTCGGCTAACAATCGCGTCAGTCATCAGAACGGAAAAATGTGATCTAATTGTTTATGACCAATACGTGATAGTTGGTGCCAGTCCGACTGAAGGGATTATCTCTACAGCTTCTGACCTCCTTGGAGTTTCATGCACAGAAGTCTAAAGAACTAGAGTTTACTCACAATAGAGCACTAAAAAAAACCCGCCAGTGGGCTGCAGTAAGAAACATTGATGCAAGAGAACAACAGAGTATGGCCAGACAGGTTTCGGAGTGACAGCTTTCGTGTGACACTGTAGCATAGGTTGTATTCATGACACCAATAATTTTTTCTCTGTTGTGCTGCATTGAAAATTCTGCATTACTTCACTTGTTTCTCCGCCCATAGTGCATCAGCTTTCTGCTGCAAAAGAAGTTCATTCTCTAAAGAAACACTAATCCACAACTGACCTGAGCTGTGCGGTACGGTTCCAGCAGATGTAGTTCACCTGAAGGCTAAGACCTGCTCATCATCATCTTGGTGCTTATAAGCACAGCAAAGCCATGGAAACGTTGCTAAGCATTTGGGCTGCTCATGCTGACACTACGTTTGATGAAACTTTGCTTAATGTACACAACACATTCTGTGGAACTGCGCTATGCACTGTATATGTTATGCCAATCTCAACGTTGTTTGAACACCATATTATATACCAAAGCAATCTTCTATGGAACACTGTAGTGTACTGACTGTATAAGCAACATACTGCAGTGTTTCCCTTATGATGGTACAGCGATTCCCATACACTCAATATCAACATTGACTGACACATGGGTAAAATGATGGGTAAAATCTTATCTCACTGTAGAGATGCATGCAATACACAGGTTCGCGTGGCTCCTCCTTACCCTGCTCTCTCTCTTTCTCCCTCTCTCTCTCTCTCTCTCACACACACATTCACACACACACACACACACACACACACACACACACACATATACACACACGTGCACTATGTATGTGTTAATACCTCATTATTTTAATTGCTAAATTTGACTTTGGAGAAAGCCGAAATATCAAGCTTACAAGGAAAATCGAACTGTGAATAAAGAGGGTACCGATAGAATGATGATGTTTAAGACACTGGTTACTGCACGTATCAGGTTTGCATGATTTATGCTGATCAAAATCACATCTGACGATCATATATAGCTCAGATGATCTGAACAAAATGTATGGGCTGCTCTATCTTTCTCTCTGTCACACGTACACATGCACACACACACACACACACACACACACACACACAAACACACATTTGGTGAGAAACTCTCTTTCTTATGTGACTGAATTAAGGCTGATGTGAGACTGAATTTACCTGGCATGTGTTATTGCTGCAACCCATTCATCGCAGTCCTTCACATCTTCAGTGCGGAGCTCAAGAGCTTTCTGATTCTCATGATTGAAGCTGATTGTGAAATAGTACTGAAACATACGCAGACAAAAACGTATCAGTAAAGGCAAAATGGGTTAACTGTACATTTTTAAATCTATCAGTACCAACATTTCTATGAATTGTGAAATGCTTTTTACACCCACCAATAACAGCACCAATTGATATTTGTCGATATCAATATCACTATCAAGTTGTACACCAGAACGAGGGGCGCACAAAACCTTGATGGCTGACCAGACGTCTGATTCAAGATTTCTGTTACGGTAATTTTATCACGTACTTGCATACAGTAAATAACGAGACACCAACACTGTTCTTAAAACAAACCAAGAAAAACAACAGTTTGGTAACACTTTACCTTGAGGGCCATAAAAACAATGAATTCACGAAGAAGTAATCATAGCGTTCTACCTTAACGTTTGTTCTACCTTAATAACTATAGGAATTAATATACGGCTCCTGGATTAACATATGCATGTGATAAACTCACTGTCACATATTAATGATGACTCATGATGACTTACGTGTATGAATGAATTACTCATTCATGGAATAAAACTATTACTAATAAACTATTATTATTATTGTTGTTATTATTATTATTATTATTCATTATAATAATTATTATTCTATTGTATTATAATATTATTATTGCTATTATTATTATTATTATTATTATTATTAACTGTAAAATTTATAATTTTGATGTTTAGTGTTCAGAAGCATCCTTAAGAATTAGCATACTTCAATAATAATAATAAATTGCCTTTCTACGTGTTTGTCAGTTGCAGTATGTGAATTTTGTTTCGTACGTGTGATGGGATGTTTCTGTTTCACTTTTTCTGGATTTATGTGCTGCCTCTAACTGGATTAAGTGGGTAGGACAATTATTGAATAATTGGTTATCAAAACGTGCCTCATTCCAAAAAATGTTTTGAATAGCAAATATTTAAACACTGGAAGCCTTATTTCCATCAATTCGTCTTAAAGGACCTGTAACACGGACCACCTGTACAGAAAGGGACAGAGCAGGCTGTATTTCCTGAAGAGGCTGCGGTCCTTTAACATCTGCAGGAAACTCCTGTGGATGTTTTATCAGTCCGTGGTTGCCAGTGTCCTTTTTCACACCGTAGTGTACTGGGGGGTAGCATATCCAAGAAGGACACATCCAGGTTGGACAAACTAATTAGGCAGGCAGGCTCTGTGGTTGTATGGAACTGGACTCTCTGGTGACCGTGGTAGAGAAAAGGGCTATGGACAAACTACTGGACATCATGGACGATGCCAGTCACCCTCAGCACACCATCATCATCAACTAGAGGAGCCTGTTCTGTGACAGACTGCGTTGTGTTGGACCAATAGGCTGAAAGACTCCTTTGTATCTCATGTCATGAGACTGTACAACTCCTCTCAGAGGGGTAGGAGGGGTAACAGGAGGACAGAGGATGGAAAGGAACAGTTGTCCATTCTTTAATTTACACAAACATAGGTGCAATAATTCAGACTATGTGCAATATCGTTTATATTGTGCTCTATCAGATCTATCAATATATATATATATTTCTTTAATTATTTTAATGTTTAATTCTCTCTTTTTTTTTACCTCCTTTTGTGTGTACTGTAATGCGAATGCTGGAACCTGAATTTCCTGGAGGGAACACTCCCAAAGGGATCAATAAAGTTTATCCTTATCCTTATCCTTAAAAGATTTTCACCTTGTTTAGGTATCTTTACAACCCTGCCTACTTTCAAAGCAGTTATCCTGTCCCCAAATGAAATAATGTAGTAACTAATTATGGGCTAGAATGAACTCTTTACTAATTAACTGAAATCAGATAAATAGATTTGATTATTTATCAGGCACTCTGCTCCAGACAGACTCACAACTGATATTTACATTAATGGCATTTAGCAAAAGCCTTTATTCAGAGTGACTTGAGTACATTTCTTACAATTCAAATAATTTTGGGTTAAGAGCCTTGTTTAAGGACCCAACTGTAGCAGCTTGGCAGAGGTGGTATTTGAACCCTTAACCATTAGGTCCAGAGTCCAGTACCTTAACCGCAAGTCCGTACATGATATGATCTTACTATCCAATCAGTTGTGGGAGTTTATTCAAGAACCCAACAGACCTCGGTAGAGGTAGGAATTGAACACTGGACTTTCTCATACTTTACGCATCCACACACTGTGCTACCACAGTCCCACTTAGACTATATCATACTATAATAACATTGGCCTGTTCAGCCACCATGTAAACCACCATCTAATATATCGACTTCTTCATGTACACTGCTCAAATTTTTTTTTGGAATATTTCATTGCTTAAAAAAGCAAGAACTGCTGAACAATCTGATCCTGTCCATGCCCCATCACTGTCAGCATGTTTTTTCTTTGTCTTGGGTACACCATACACCCTACTGAACAGTCACTGTGTGGCACTCTTGTCTAGTTTAACATGCTTCTGTTCACCCCCATGAATATGTCACATCTCATTTGTGTAATCAAACAACTTTCTTTGGCTTTTCATTTGCTTTTCTGATGATCTTGTTTAATGAAGTAAAACAATGCTCCTTTTTAAAAACGGTCTTCATTTTCATTTTGCAATATCCCCTAATTTTTGTGTGAAGTGTACTTAAAATGTTCTTGCACCTAAACGCAGCATTCAGCAAGTAGCCTGCCTGATTTTGTGTGATTGCACTCAGTGGACAAACAGGATGTTTCTTTATACTTTCTCCATTCTAGCTTAATCACCATCTAGATTCCATCACAAACACACACATACACAAATACAAAATAATAAAAAATGAATCATATTGGCCTAGACATTATTCTACTTCAGGCAGACATATCATATCATACAAATCTTCATCATACATGCACTGCTGTCTGACCCTGGGCATTCTGTTCTACTGTAGTCTATAAAAGATCCTCACCGAGGTTTTTCATACAAATTCATACAAATACTCATCAGGAAATCATAATAATACATATGTTTTTTTTTTTCTATGGAGTATAAGCCCTGGATTCCCCTTTAAAATTGGGATGCTGTAATTGCTCTCTTTTCAATACTTAAGAGTTTGTCTGAAAAGTCAAGGCTTGTTGAATACTCCGATCAGCAGGAATGAGTACATTTTAGAGGTGTTACAGTAAATTACAACACAATCACTATGCAAAAACGTCACAACTTGGAGATTTGGAGAGCAGTCAGTAAAATTAGTACTTTTAAGTCTGTATCCAGAGTGATTTACAGTTGGTACAATCTAGGGTAAGGGTCTTATAGCCTATTTTTAAAGAAAGAGACAGTTTGACTGACAAAGAACTGGACCAACAATAATCCACTGCTCTATTAATTCAAGGGTCAAAAGTTCTCTTGTTTGGGCCATATTTGCTGATAACTGCTTCGAACAAATGTTCAAGTAATTCAATTGTGCAAAATTACGCAGTTGTTTCCATTGGCCCCTTAACTCTCTGACTTTGTTACAGCTGACCCTGACCCGGCCAGGACCACTCTCCACTAACCAGACGTCTCTGACTACTTTAACACTGCTATAGTGGCACCTGACTCATATGAAGGCACGGCATTAGTGAGCATTCAACAAAAAGCAACATCTTGAAGCTGACTGAAGCTGCACCCATGCTCTTGTCCTGCCAGAAAACATGCCTGCAGCCTTTGTCCAATCTGACCCTGTAACAGTTATCCTTGTCTAACCTGAAGCCACATGCATTGCCCACAAACTGCCTGAATCCAAAGCTTTCACCAGGTCTGAAATCGCACCCGCAGCCCTCTTCCTGTCTGAAGCCACCACTGTGGTGCTAGTTCTGACTGAAGCCACATTAGACCATTTATTCAACTGGGCTGCCTTGGGATGGACACTGTATAGTTCATTTGACACATGGTTAAACTCCAGGGTGCATTCTGCAGATTAATTTGTTTTCCCTGAGTTGCTCTGGTCTGCCTGCTCTTCGCCATCTTATGCGTGCTTCTTCCCTCTGTAGCCCCCTGTTCTATTTCATGCAATTTTCTGTATTCCCCTCACTGGGCAATCTTGGTCATCTTTTCTGTTCTTCGCTCTTTAGGTCTGTGCAGTCCTGTTTTCCTCTACTGTACACTTTAGTGCTAAACTCTTTATGAAGCCAGGATGAGGTTACAGTAGGAGTTCAGGTTTGCGTATGGATGCATGCTAGACGTCTACAGGAAGTATTCAAAGGTTTGATAGCTTATGTCACTTCTGCCTTTTGTAGTTAAGCTTTGTGTTACTTTCATTTGGAGTCAGCATTGTGGTCGTCATTCCCTGTTCAGTCTTGGTACATTCTGTTCCCTCAGCTGTGTAGCTCCTTGCCTTATCTTTCTCTCTCCCTCTCTGCTTTGTTTTTCCAGCTTCACTTGTCTCCCTGTCTGCTCCATGTCAACTGTGTTCCCTGTGCCCATGTCTGTACCTCCATGTTTAGTTTTAGCACCACTGAGTGTGTTAGGCTATAACTCGGAGCCTGTTATTCTCACCACTTGCCAACCTTTTGTTTTACCCAGTATCTTCTGTGCATATCCCAGTTCATTGATTTATCTAGTACAGTTTTAACTAAGTATCTCGACCACCTCAGAACTCGCTCGGTACTCGGCACACTTGCTTAAACTTGTATGAGTCGAGCTACGCGACTTGTTTCAGCTGAAACTTGATTGACAATTCATGATTCACGATTCAGTACACAGTGAATCATCTGGAGTTACATTTAGTCTTACGACTGCTAAAATCTTACAATTGACGATAAGCAATCATGGGATAAGGTCCTGGCAGAAGGTAATAAGAGGTGGGATTTTGAACCTTCTGTTCCACAGTCTTAACCTTAACCGCTATGTCACCATATATCAGATTCTCAGCAGCTGTAATTGTGTCTATTGTGTTTTTCTTTATTTTTACATCTATAATACTGTATTCTTAGTTCACATAGGTCACTATGGATAATTAAATGGTTATTATTGATAGAGTATTGACAGCAAGCCGAAAGGAAAACTGGAACTGCATCCTTGAGAACACACCCTAATCCTAAGTTCACCAACAGAGTAATTTCAATCCATTACTAACTAAATGATATGACATTGCTCAACACTTTTTAAAAATAAAATAAGCTTTTTGTCAATTCATTTGTCCAACTGTAGGTCAGTGTAAGTGCTAATGTTTAATAGGCTCTGCTACAATAGAGTATAGACTATTAAACTTATCAGTTCACGATACATTTAAATTCTGATGGATTTGTCAGTACATTTGTCAGTACATGTCCCCACTGTAAACCAGGGAGCACCTGTACAATAAAACTCCATTAATGCATATAACGCCTTATACAATGGAGCCTCGAACAGATTCATTTAATGAACAATGAACAAACTTTGCTTGGTACTTGCAACTCAACAAGCCTTGTATTAATAATAAAAACTTAGGTACCACTGTATATTCACAGGGATGTCCTGTATAGATTTTTCTTTTGCATTGCCTGTGTCCAATCCTCTACTTGTGTTAAAATCACTTGTTCTACTTGTGCATTTTAATAATGGGACTGTGGTAGACTAGCGGTTAAGGTACTGGACTCTGGAAGAAGGTTCAGGGTTCAAACCCCACCTCTGCCAGGTTGCCACAGTTGCACAAATTGCTTGGATTGTAAGACTATGCGAGTTGTAAGTCACTCTGGATAAGGGCGTTAAATGCTGGAAAATAAATGTAATTCTAGTAGCATTTCTCTAAAAAGAGGCAACTATAGAACTCTGAAAGATGTTACGCAGTTTGTGGCGCCTGAAAATCACCTCATAGAAACTGAAATGTTCCCAAAACAAAGAAAATGCTTTGATGCACAAGTCAAAGCTGTTAATTTGAAACAATTGGTAATCGCTTACTCATTTTGAATGTTTTTCTAATTAATTTTTTTATTGTGCCTAACTACGAAACTACTCCAAATGCCCAACACCACAGATAAAGATTGTAGTTACTAAACCCACAAAATTTTAATGACTTTTAGGTGGATCACTTTATTTATTCTAATTTAAAACCAAAGATGCTAAAGTACACACATTCTGAAAGCAGAAAGCCTGAAATATGGGAAAACACTGCTGATCCAAACCATCGTGACCACCTGCCTAACATGGTGCTTAAAGATCTGTAAGTTGCGTACTTGCTGTTCCAGCACACCTTACATATCCCAGTCAGATTGGGAATTTGATCATTTTAATGTTTGGAAAAACACTCGCCACTTCTTCATGTTTCTTAAACAATTTCCATAGAATCTGTACAGTGTGGCATGTCACTTTATTCCACTAAAAGATGCTATCATATCAATCTGATGTACATATCAATGCCAAACTTTTCCCAAGAAAACAATGCCAGAGCATCACACTAGTTAAACTCCACTGGTTTGTCATCTAACAATAGTGCTTCACTAAATAAACGCTGTCCTATTACTAGTATGTTCTGGTAATTTAAAAGAAAACTAATCGGACCAAGGGCATTCTACTCTTGCTGCATGGACCCGTTTTGGTAACTGCATCCCCATATTAGGTGTTTTCAACATTGGTCTGCAGCTATACACTCCCAAATTCAGCAGGGTCAGTGCATATACCTGTACCTTCAGTAACCAGCAATCAGAATTTCTGGGATTTTAATCCCCTCTGTCAATTTAGGCTTCATCGTACCCATGCACAGATGAGACTTTTTAAAATTAGAACTCTAGAATAGAATTAGAGTAAGTGTCCAGACACATGGACACGTGTAATAATTAAACAGACCCCTGTAATAATGATCAGTTTAGACAGGACTGAAGTATCTGCACAATGTATGAATAATATACTGCTCACAAAAAATTAGGGGATACTTCAAAATGAAATATTGCATAATTCAATATCGCTTATTTTTTTGTGAGCAGTCTACAATTCTACAATGACCACGCAGGAATCGATGCATGTAAGCTCTGTATGTAGGCCACCTACACTCGAACGCTATTATGCAGATTACTAATTAGCAAGCCTTAGGTTCCCTCTGGTGGCCAAAGACCTCATGGGCACTGATCAGATACTATGCAGAGCTAACAGATAATCAACATTTGAAAAAAAAAGAAAACACAAAATAACAGGATTGGAAAGCTCTCAGCACTCATATTTATTAATTCATTTAAACATTATATTACATTACATGAATCAGTCTGTTTTGATATGTGTAAAGCAGCTTTGTACACTTAGTCTAAGGAATATTTGCCCACTTTCCTTTCAGAATTGTTGAAGTTCAGACAAATTTTGTGGTGAATGCCAATGAATTGCCCTCTTCAATCTATCCACAGATTTTCTATAGTATTTCTGGTACAATCTTTACAACATGAAGTGGAAGTTTGACGGTGGTGGGATTAAACCTTGGACCTTCTGGTCCATACCAAGATGTCACTGCTTGAGCAATCCTCTCAAGAAAACCAAGACCATCGAGGTTGTGACATTTTACCCAGCCAGGGATATTATACCCATCAAAGGGGTTGCAATTGGCCTTTGTGAATACATTTGGTTGCTCTGTTCACTTAGCTGCAAATCAGCCTTAACAACAAACGCAAAAGATAATCAATCGAGTCAAGCTAAAATCAACTGAGGCATTTTTTGTTTGCAGCATTTTTGTGTTTACAGTTGTATATATTCAAGCAAAGGCAGAATATTTCACATTTTTTAGACTTCTTACGCTACTCATTTGTTTTGTTTATAATATTATGAGAATCTTAAAGCAAGAACAAGTATCACAAATACAAATACAAATTATATCATATCAAATCAAATCATATCATCAGTCTATTCATACACCCCTATTTATAATGGATACTCTAATGCTGGAAAAAGCTAAGAGATTTAATTTATAGGTATTCGCTCTTAAAAGTCCATGAGATCAGCAGTTTGCTTTAATGACAGAAGCCTTACCAATTCAAATAAAATATAATAGGAAATAAAAATCTGTCTATTAACTTCAGTCATTGTCGTTGTAAACAGCCAGTCACCTCAACAGCCAATCAACACCGCAGATTCACTACCTGTCTTTCGTTTGTGTGTGTACCAAATAAACAAAAGTCCCCAGAAAGATAGAAAGCAACGGCATTTTTTTTACATGTGGACATGTGGATGTGGACTCCTTGCTGTTCCCCATGAGGTAAATGGCTTTTTAGCAACACATACATTTCTTTTGAAGGAGCACAATAATCAAAATATCTGCTTTAGGTTACTGAGGCTACGGTTAGGGTTACGAGCAAGTGTAGGCGTAGTATTAATCAGCTAATGTCACTGGAATGTCCCCACGATAATAGAGAAAAACATTTAAAAACAGACAAATCTAGGTACAAACTGCTACTTTCCATAGAAACTGAAAAACTGCTCATGAGCAAAATCCATAGTGCTCTATGCGTCTCCTTTGCTCTGAGTGACGAAGCAACACATTCAGCATGACAGCTGAGCATAATGTGTTTAACTCCATTTTGTGATTTTGTGAATTTCAATGCATTAATCAGTATTAATCAGTACGTAAGCAGTACTCTTTTGTTTGCCTACCCACTACCTGTACATTTTCTCTAACCAATAACAATATAAACTGTTCATATTCAGTCGTTTCATGTTCAGTCGTTAAGTCTCTGTTTTATCTGGCTGATCATCTGTATTTGTAATACTGTCTAGGCTTCCATCAAACCAATGTATCAGGTTCATCATACTGTAAGTGTTCAGGGTCATAAGCGTGTTGCATTACTGCATTTTCAATAATTATTCTAGCATTGTTGTGAATTTCCATAAACAAGTTCCACTTGTGGTTTCAGCGATATTGCTGATGAATGTACATATCGTGTGCATGCAGTTTTGTGAAAATACCCTTTATATTTACATTACAGTATGGTAAAAAAAAAACAAAAAAAAAACAACTATGTGACCATGTGACGTCCGTTTAACAGCCTAGTCCACATGATGTAATGCAGTTGTTAACAGGCACATTAACAATTAAACATTAACCTGTTTATAAGAGTCCAGGTCCCTAAAAAGTACTTACAATCACTAATCTGTTTTCCATGTATGTTTTTGGGAAGTTTATTTTCTTGGTTTTTGTTTGCAGACTTAAAATCACATCAATGTGTGCTAAAACTGCAGTTCTTAAGTACTCTTATTTCCAGTTGCCCAGCTGTAGCATGTACAATACATACACAAAGGAGGCTGTAATAACGGCAGTCAACATGAACAGGCTTGCAAAAACCTTGCAAATAATGCAGTTCTCACAGAAAAAAGGGAGCAACAACAAGATCTGGCTGCCTAAAATAGAGCGTGACCACTCTGAGGTATTGCAGCAAAGCAAATTTAACACATGCAATGTAAGTCCTAATGAAGAAGGTGTGATGCAGTGCTACATGGCTGCTGTTTCTGCAACATGTGTTGGCTCTCATTTTCTAATGCAAAAAGGAGTTGCCATAGGAACCATGGGCTCAAATGCAGATATATTAAAAAAGGAGGACAATAAATAAAGGCTAGAGCAGGCCAACTGGTCTATAAATACAGCATCACATGAAAGCTCTCAGGATGATTACCAAGAGAAGACAATGCTGCACTATTCAGATTACCAAAAATCTGGTGCACTGAATCGATTTAGAGTTGTGTATAAAGTGCAGTGGTTTTAGCAGAGACAGTGTGCGCTCTCTAAAAGGCCTTGCCTACTTTTGACGAACATTCCCATTCGTCGTTCTTTCTACATTAAAATCCTGGTTAAACTTGTCCTGACATAAGCAACAAAAATGCCATGCATAATAAATCCGTAAGTACGGGGACATTTTGGCTAATTGTTGTAATGCTTTCGCATGTTGCCCATATTAAACTTTAAAATGCCACTGGTGGACAGCTGGGGTACATTTTTGTGCCGACACAGAACTGGATCCAGTGGAGAGGCGCAGTCCGCACACAGACAGTAATCAGTTCAGATTAATGTCAACTGCAGGCACCTTATATAAGCATGCTGATACTCTGCTAGAATTGCCAGGTCTTTGTGGATATTTGGTTACCAAAAAAAGGTGTTTTTTGTGATTATGTGTGCATGGGAGAAATACCCAAGTCTTTGCATCGTCTCGGACTTTAGTGTATGGTGAGGGCACTGTTTGTGATGCTGCATGCATGAGTAAGAAACGTCACAATTTGTGGCATGCGAGGCTATACTTTAACATAACGGCATTGTTTGCAATGATATGTGCATATCTGAGAAATCCTGAAGGTAACAAAATCCTGAACAAGTCTGTTTTGAAAGGTAAATGTTAAAGTATGCTGAGAGAACCTAATATTTGAATGAGTTAGGAGTTTGCTGGTTTATGTCCTTAATTCCCTATTACAGAGGAAGAGAAGCCATTTTGTATTGTTCTCATGGCATGTGGATGGCATTTTGTATTGTTGTCATAGCCCCAAATGATTCCATACTAAACATGAAGCCGGGCGACTCCGTGGTACAACTGTCATCTCACAGTTTCGAGATTCCCGGTTCGAGGACAATCGGGCTTGCACATCCTCCCCGTGTCTGCATCGGTTTACTCCGGGTGCTCAGGTTTCCTCCCACAGTCCAAATACATGCACGTTAGGTTTATTGGTCTTTCTGATGTGCCCCAGTGTATGTGGACTGGTGCACTGTCTAGGGTTGCTCCTGCCTAGGCACTGGCCTTGACACAATGCTGACCAGAATTATGGAGATTTTAGGTATTTATAGATTTTCTATATAAACATGGATGTAACTTTGTATACTACTCTGCAAAAAATGGAACAAGCCTAAAACTGCACAACATCAAGCTTTTATTGGTTTCCTCAGCAAATAATTGGTCAGGGAATTAACAAGAGCTAAACAATGCACTCCTGAGACCTGTTCTACCATATTTAATCATTATTGCTACAATGAAATGTTGAGGAGGAAAGCTTGAAACTAGAGACAGACCTATTAATGACATTTTGAGATAATCAGTTCAAGAGGCTGATATTCGAAAATGCAAAGAAAAACATTCTTTCCTGCATTACAACTTGCAGCTCACAAACTGAGACCACTGAGTGACTAAAAACAAAGAGATGCTGAGGAAGAACATCCAGTGCAGCCATTTGTGAGAAGGCAAAAATGTCTGACAATGAAAAACAAAATAAAATGCTGCTACCATGTGCAATACTGTAATCATATTTATTTTTTGAAAGCCTGGAAAAAATCCAGATTGAACCATTCATTCAGTATCTTCTGGCAACTCTGGGCGCAAGGGCAGGAACAGCCCTAGACGGGGCGCCAATCCATCATAGGGCACACACACACACACACAATAAGTGCTACTTTAGAGACACCATTTAACCTAACATGTCTTTGGATTGTGAGAGGAAACCGTAGTACCCAGAGTAAACCCACACAGATGGGGGGATGGGAAGGGGGCATACAGAACTCCACACAGAAAGAACCCAGGCCGCTCCACGCTGGGATTAAACCCGGGACCTTCTTGCTGTGAGACAGCGGTGCTACCCCAGATTGAACATGTACATAATATTTGGTCTTACATCAAGCATACACTAACTGTGAACAAGTTTTTTTAATTATTATCACCTGTTTGAAGTCTTAATCCTTGAGTAAAACAACACTGGCAATTTGAACAACACAACAACACAGACATATAGATATGTCTATATAACAGATACTGACATGTACGAAAACACATTTGTGTGTCAGGAAATACATTTGCCAACATAAGCGGATTCTTATACAAACATGTCAAGTTCATGCGAAGGCAAACGTCGCCTTCAGTGTGTAGAATGCAGCTGTTGGTAAGAATGCAAACCACTCTCTCATCTCCAATAAATCTGAGGAATCCATCAGTGTATTCATTATTGCTCATGACAGGTTTCTTCATGTTCAAGTGTAAGCTTGGCATGTAGGCCGATAAATGAAAAAAATGACTTATGCCATGATTAGCCTGCTGACAAAACAAGCATTGTCCAGCATCGGATCTATGTTGGTTTAAGCTGGTGTGGTGCATAACCTTGCTGGCAAAGCAGATTGCCCAGTATGATCTTGCTGGTTTTATTGTTCAACCAGCATGTGCTAGTCGCAAGAATACTCAGAAAAGACCAGCATGCACTGGTCACAACCATCCAAGAACCAGCAGAGACCAGTATGTGCAGGTCACCACCATCCGAAAACCAGCAAAGACCAACATGTGCTGGTCACCAGCACCCCCAACAAAGACCAGCATCCCCAGCAAAAACATGTTCAAAACACAACAAACGCTGGTCACCACCAAGTCCAGCATCATACTGGTCTGTTTTTTTTTTCAGTAGGGTAAACCTTAAGACAAAGTGCAGGCTTCTTTATTAAATGCATTTTATGGGTTTAACTCATCAGTAGCATTCAGTTTCCAAATATAAATGAAAAAATGCGAAATAACGAACAATCTAAAAATCCAAACACGCCAAGCTCCACTGACAGGCGTCTAAAAAACACACATTCTCGGAGATGTTTGGGAGATGCAGTTGCCAAGGTAGGCTGCTATTAATAACAGCACGGGAATTAAATCAATACGTCAAACAGGCGCTGATTTTCGCAAGTTTTCCGCATGATGGCGACTGTGAGGTTCATCAAGTGCCCTCTATAGCGTCATTCTCTCTTATTAAGGAACAAAAACATATAGGCTACTTGACACTCTGGGCGAGACCATTTTTAGAAATGTGTGCAGTTGACTAATTTTAAAAGAAACCGTTATCGAAATAATGTTCTTTTTTGTAGGATAAACGATCCCAACACGTTCGTCTTCCACGTTCAAATCGTGGTTTTAAGCGCATTATACAACGAATAATAAGCTTCGGGTCCATCCGGATAGGATGTTCATGTAATAAGTAATACATTATGTTACGTAGCAATTCACATTGTGAGCTACACTACGGTTGCACGCTCAGCGAATTACCAGCAAACTTGAATGAACATGCTGTTTGGAAGCCATACACATCTCCAATCCATTTTAAAAGGTGCTGCAACGGTGCTCCCTCATTCTTTTCGTCTCACAGGTCTTTAAAACTCCACCCTTGGTTATAAACCAAATTGCGATTTAGGCTATGGCGCTGATTTCCTCACGTGTTTGATAATAACTGTTCTGCCAAAGCAACGGAAATATGGCAAATGAAGGTTTTTAGGGGAGGGGGGGAGATCTTACCTGCTTTTCTAAACACTCCTTGGCAGAGAGTGACGGTTTAGGAGAAGCAGAGCGGTCACATACGCAGCCTTCCAACAGGTACAAGCCCGAGGGCCGCGAGCTCGATTCGCTCTCAAAATAAAACAGCATGTTCTGCAGCAGTGCGAACCATTTAGTGTGCCATTTCATGTTGTCCGAGCTTTTCTTGCTCAAGCATCCTCGCCTCGTGCCGTCCTTCTTCGCCAAAAGACCCAGGTAGGTGATGTGGCCGTCATTGAGTCGCATTCCCTTCTGCATTTTCGCACGCAAAGATGCTGGAGATCGGTAGGGTTCCTTACATTTTCTTCCTCGACCAAGAGATCCCCCTCCGCGATTAAGAAACGCTGAGCTGCAGTATTTGTGCTGGGAAATAGGAGGGAACTGAAAGAAGCACCGACAGCCGAAGGTGACTGCGCATCCTAAACAGTGCGAGAGCGACGAAAGGACGCGCGAGAGCAAGTGAGTGAGGACTGGCGTCAATCTCGTGTGCCTGGGCTCCACAATTGCAGCGCGCGCCCGCGGGATATTGGAGGATGACGAAAATGGCACGTGATTTGAGAACCGAAAAAGACGTGAGACGATGTTCCGTTTAAAAGCAGTTTGTTTTGCCCTCCACGTTGGATGTAGCGAACTGTATATTGTATAAGCAGAAATGGAATGTTGTGAGGGGTTATGCCAGCCCCCGAGTCCTCTGTGATGGGATGATACAGATAGATGAGTTCCACATCCCTACTGGAAAAAAAAAAACAGACAGGTATGAGGCTGGACTTGGTGGTGACCAGCGTTTGTTGTGTTTTGAACATGATTTTGCTGGGGATGCTGGTGACTAGCACATGCTGGTCTTTGCTGGTTCTTGGATGGCTGTGACCAGTGCAAGTCCAGTGCTGGTCTTTTTTGAGTATTCTGGTTGAACAATAAAACCAGCAAGATCATACTGGGCAACCAGCTTTGCCAGCAAGGTTATGCTGGATGAAATGCTCCATCAAAACCAGCACCACACCAGCTAAACCAGCATGCATCTGATGCTGGTCAATGCTTGTTTTTTTCAGCAGGGATGTTAGTGATCTAACCATAGTGAATATCTGGAGAAGGTCTGGATGTTTTTAAACAGTCTGTGAGGACTCATGTTGGGACAAATGCGATTACATGGTGCCTTCATATCCTTTACCAGTTCCTTTGTAGTTGTTTTGGATTGGTCAAATGTTGGAGTGAGGTTCAACCAAGCCTGGGGTTTCCCAGCAAACACACGACGTCAAAAGAACGTTCAAATCATGTCATACCGGAACAACTATTGGGAGTGTGGTGGACGTACAAAATAGGTTCACTGTCTGAACGTCTGTCAAGGACCTGAGTTGGGCGTAGAATTTATCTTATTTATATTATATTGTTTCTTGTATATGTTGTATATGTTTTAAAAAGCATTCTGGACTCGTACGCTGTTGAACGTCAGTATAAGTCGTCTAAATGACATTTTACAAAGACGTCGCAAAAACTTTCATTCTGGCTTCTCTGCAGATGTCTTTTGAACGTCTGGCAAATGTTATATTGAAGTCGTTCGGACGTGTCTTTGCACAGTGGGTTAATTCTGATACCTTCCAAAATGTTTCTGTGCCCCACCAAAATCCATTCATTCATTATCTTCCACTTAATCCACATAGGGTCGCAGGCCAGCCGGTGTCCACCTGGCAACTCTGGGCGCACGGACAGAAACAACCTTAGACAGGACGCCAATCCATCATAGGGCACATGCACACAGTCACGCACACATTCACACACTACGGGCAACTTTACAGATCCCAATTAACCTAACATGCATGTCTTTGGACTGTGGGAGGAAACCGTAGTACCTGGAGTAAACCTGTGCAGACACAGGGAGGACATGCAGACTCCACACAGAATGGACCCAGGCCATGCCACCATGGAATTGAACCCAGGACCTTCAGCGGTGCTGCCCACCGAGCCAGCGTGCTCCCACCAAAATGAAAACTGTAAAAAATAAATGTTATTCTGGAATAGTGTGTAAAGCTACAGGACATACCATTCAAATTCGCTACAGGCACTACACTTCCCATAATGACACATATCCTACATTTCCCATCATTATAAAAGCATGACTGAGGAACTCTATTGCTTTCAGTTTTACACATGGAGTTATCAACATTCGCAAACATTTTAAAAGAAAACCATCTACGCTGCAGAAGGTATTAGAAGCTCATAGCCACTTATAACGACGCAACCTACCTAAAGCATATATTAGCAAAGCACTGAAGGCATTCATACAACTAGCACAGGTATCAATTATATTAGCAGAAACAATACTGCAATAATAATTGAAACATACTGTTAATAATTTGTTCTTCGTTTCTCATCCTTTAGTCATAAATGAATTTACCTATTTAGTGTTTAGCAAGCATAATTTTTATTGTAACAAAAATTGTTGACTCAGAATTCCACTGTCACAAGGTTATTAATTTGTAACTGCAATGCACGACAGGAAGTGCTGGGACAGTATCACTACCATTGTCTGCCATTATTACATTCTGTACTAATGATGAAGAACATATTGAATGGGGGTGCTGTTGCTTCCTCTATTCGCAACAACCCCCCCCCCCCCCTAAGCCCCCCCGCCTCCCGACTGATTTATGCTGAGCGACAGGGCAGCAGAGAAAACGTAGTATGGGAGCATTTAAAAGAAAATTCAAGAACAAAACAAGTGCACTGCGAAACACAGCTCTCATTTTATAGCATGCTATGATGGTATATGAATATCTAAAACGCAAGCACCCTGTGATGTCTAACATTACTCCGTGTGGGTTTGTTCGTTCCATTTCTTCGTGTTTTAACCAGCTACTCTTGGTTTCATACTAACAGTTTGAAGCCAGGTGGAACGCTCTGGATCCTTTCTGTGTGGAGTCTGCATAACCTCATCGTGTCTGCATGGGTTTAATCCGGATACTCCGGTTGCCCTCAACAGTCAAAAGATATGCGTGTTAGGTTAATTGGTGCCCCAGTATGTGAACGTGTGTAATGTGTGTCTAGGTTTGTTCCTGCATTGTGCCCTGTGTTCCTGGTTAGGCACCCTGTTCAGGATTAAGTGGATAAGAAAGTGGAAGAGTGAGTGAAGGTTCTCTGCCGACATTTGCTCCTCAAAGACTCAGACAAAAAATACAAAAATATAATATATATATATAGTGTACATTTTGACTGTTTAATAAAAGTTCCAGCATGAGAAATATTCCTGGTTTCTCAAAACTTTGCTGCATCAGGTTTTATGGTTATTAACTCTAGATTGTAAGGAGTGATCAGATGAATTCAGGAAGTGATCAGATGAAGTCATTCCCTGCCATGAAAATGACCTTATGAAAAAAAAATACTACACTCCAGCCACTGCATTTCAGCTTTACAAAATGGCCTGCCAACTTCATTTCAGTGATGATTTTGTTAGCTCAAGAGAAGTGTTAATTAGGACAAGGCAGCTGATATTACTATGCTATTACTCATTCTGATTAGAAGAGCAGACAGGCTGTTTAAAAGGGAAGTGGTGCTTTTAACATTACACACATATATACAGTTGTACTCATAAGTTTCCATACCCTGGCAGAATTTGTCATTTTTGGCCGTTTTTAATAGAATGTGAATGATGTCATGTCTGCGATTGCGCAGGCGTGCCTTGATTGTGCACACCTGTCCCGGATCAGCGAGGACTCTTTATAAGCTTCGCCCGCGTTCATGC
>JAUZST010000321.1:0-35039 GCA_034779995.1 Parotocinclus haroldoi
ATTTTTGTTAAATACGGTTTCTTCTTTGAACTATAGAGTTTTAGCTGGCAGCGGCTGATGCCACGGTGAATTGTGTTAATGGATAATGTTCTCTGGAAATATTCCTGAACCCATTAAATGATTTCCAATACAGAAGCATGCCTGTATGTGATGCAGTGCCGCTTAAGGGTCTGAAGATCACAGGTACTCAGTATGGTTTTCCAGCCTTGACCCTTACACAAAGAGTCTCAGAATCGTTTTATGATATTATGTACTGTGGATGATGATATCTTCTAACTCTTAGCAGTTCCACTTTTGTACTTTTAACTTTTCCAGCCTTTTATTGCCCCTCCCAATTTTTTTTAAATGTGTTGCTTTCATGAAATTTTGAAAATGTGAATTTTTATAAACCACAAACCATGTCAAATTAATTTGAACTATTATATGCCTAAATTATTAAAAGCGAGCTGAATTATTAGCGCTTTTCATGATTCAAAGCAACAAATGCCAAATTCATTTGTCAAACATTCTTCTGTAAGGCCCATTTTTCCCACTCCAGGGAGATGCATTTTTTCCTGTCTGACCTTTAAAGTACTATGTGTTCAGCACAGTATTACACACTCTTCTTGCAGTCTTGCAGCAGGAATAGATTTAGGACACCATTATGAAGTCACCTCATACATACTGCCAAAATTATTGTTAATAAAATTGCTTGATAAACACCAGGATGTAGTCCAGTATCTTCCATATCCTCCCCAATCACTACATTTATTTATCACTGAACCTTAATGGGACAGTCTGTAAGGAAGATACGCTTCTTCATCATCTTTCCGAGAAGTGGAATAAAAAAATGAAACAATAATCCAATATCTCACCACAAACGATTCAGAACTTGTAATGCAAGCACTGAATGAATGATTCAATCTGAAGGGTGGCATTACTCCTTATTAACATCTTGATATACTGACTAAGCTCAGGTTTTAAACAAAAACCACTCAAGTCCTGAATTGTATCATCCAATTGGTAAACTGAATCCGACCTATTATTGTATTATGAATACAAAAAGAAAATCGTGACAAAGCTACTTGTTCTCTATTATACTAATAACGATTCTGTTCAGTTTATCATAGTCTTGTATTTTCATTTTCATCCTTGGTCAGGGTAGTGGGAAAGCTGGTGCCTAACCATGGACATAGAGCACAAGTCATGAACAGACTTAGACATGACACCAACCGTAGGGCACACACACGCACACACTAAGACACAGGGAAGACATGCAAACTTCAGACAGAAAAGACTCCACCTGGAATCAAACCCAGACCTGCTGTGAGATGTCAGTGCTACCCCCAAGCCATGTGTTATTATACTTGAATATTATTTTATTTAAATAGGCTTGCTCAGTTACGACAATTGTAACAATTTGACAATTGTAAGGCGGTTTTAAGACAAAGCTCCGTTGTAAAAAATGCTATAGAAAAAAAAGACTTTAAAGCGAGTCTGTAGTAGAGGAGCCAATAGCAGCAGCTTGTTAGAGTCAGGATTTGTATTTGAACCTTCTGATTAGTAAGCCAAAGTCTTAAACACTGAGCCAGACCACTTTACATAACTGAAAACATTTAGGGTTGCTAAATGCACGTTAACTTTGTAATATTAAATGTAAAACAGTGTCTGTAATGTTTGTAAAAGTGCTGATCTTTTGAAAGAACTTTGTTTTGGTCTATTGCACCTGGATATCTTTTAATGTTCTGCAGATGTCACATATTCTTGTAGGACAGATGGGAAAATTTTGTGGTTAATTATGCAATGAAGCATTTCATTTACTCCATATAGTTAATTTAAAGTGGGAGGATCTCAGAAAGTTCTTAAAATTTTGTTTCTGCTTCTGAGGAGACAGCATCAAATGTGTCATCAGATTTTCTAAACTAGAGTTGTAAATTACATTTGGCAAATTTCACAGAAGAGCATTCTAAATTCTTGTCCACGTTCCTTTGTCTGGGAGTTGTGTTGTAAATGTATTATAAACAATTCAGAACTGGCAGAAAACTTTATGATATGTTTAGCCAAATGTATAGATAGAAACAAACCAAACCATTAAACTTTTGTAAACTATTCGTTTTAATAATTACTTTTCTTAGTGTTTGTGGCTTGGATGATCATATTTGGGCAGGTACTGGATTTTGACATGCTGTTGTATCTAATGTTATTATTGTTATTTTGATCAAATATGTTTACACAGCGAATATATTGAAGAATAATTAATTTTACAGAATTAAATGAAGTGCTACTCCAAGATTCAACATCACTTTATGTACAGAACTCTATGGAACGTTGCAATTTCAACATTAACTATCTTTAAAATGTGGTATGAACTTCATCTAATTCCAAGTTCAAGATTTTGTTCATAGAGACAACATCAGTAGCTTGGCAGAGGTGAGATTTGAACCTTCTGCTCCCAAGTCAAGCTTGTTTGGCCCTTTCAGCATCAATAAACCAGGGTTATATTGAGACTAATAACAAAATAAATAAAGTTTGGACTGTGGAGTACCCTGAGTAAATCCACACAGGCATGGGGAGGACATGCAAACTCTGACCCAGGACCTTCTTGCTGTGAGGTGTCAGAGCTAGCCACGGAGCCGACCCCAAGGCCAGTAACTTATTCATCAAACCACCACCCATTTCAATCCATATTAGGGTCGTAGGCACAAGTGCATACACCCTGGAAAATTAGAGACTCCAGTTGGCCTTTGTTCTTGGGAATGCAGGAGAAATCTAGAGACACCCATACAAACATGGACAGAAAACATTTTAATAATATATAATATTCTCACAATATGTATAACATCGACATGTCCCATAATTCGCTGTTCAGTTTGTTTGTTGCTTTACCATTTTCTATATTTCTGCATAAACATGACCATATAGGTTTAAATGAGAAGCATTAGGTCTGAAGAAAGGAAACCACTTTTGTTTCTGTGTAGTTATGCTTCAACAACAAGTAGATGTGATTATTCTCAAGGGACGACTAGCTGGGGTTATGAAGATTTTCTTAGTTAACATCGTGTTGTTGTATTGAAATAAACGCATGCCTCGTTTCTCTTGATAATTGCTTAGGTGGGTTTGGTTGTGCGCTTTGCCTAGTTGTGTGACTTTGTGTGTGTCTGCTTGATCATGCTTAAGCAGCTGATGGTATTAACAACTGCCTTTTGGTTTCATCTTGCAGTTTCAGTTCCATTGCAGCTGTTTTTGGTGCTTCCAAATATATGGTTCACTCAGACTACCACCACAAAGAGATGCTCTCTCACTGATTTTGCAATGGCACTAACTTTGCACACATATTAGTAAAAACCACATTTCGATGCTTCTCTAACTGCCCCATTATTTTAGCAGTATTTAAAAGTGTTCCAATGCCAATGACACCACCCCCCCCCCTTCCCAGTTTGAGTCTTTTCAACAGCATGAAACCCATCAATTAAAAAAGTCTAGCTAAATATTGATCTGAGCTCAGCATTTATGTTTGATCATAAACTAATCTCCTGTCTACAATCAATGTTTGGAATTTACAGTAGTCTTAGAATTAGTTGGGATCATATCTCACTGACTGGCAACACTTCCTTTGGTCCATTTAAATCCCTCACTGCATCAGTTTCACAAGGCTCAGTCCTGAGTACCATTCTTATCATTAACACGCTTCGGCAGAGCTCTATGAATCACCAACATGGTCTTACATCCCACTTTCAGTCTGATGACTCACAAATCTGTCTCAGCACCCAGCCTACTGCTTCTGTCACTCCTCCCACCAGCTGCATAAAGGACTGCAAGCACAGGTCGACTACAAACTTTCTCTTACTTAAACTATAACGAGACACACTAATGTGGTCCAAGACTGGTGATGCATAGGCATAGATAATAGAAGAGTAACTCCACTTCCATATGTAACCCCTGAAGTAACCAATATACAAAACTGTCCTTCTGTGTCTCCGCCCAAAACGCTGGAATATACCACAAATCTATTTCTGCTCCATTATTCTCTCTCCCTGCCCCCATATGGATTGTTGGAGCCAAATTACTGTAGTCCTACATAATATTATAGGTTTGTGTTCATGCCGGTATTTGTGGTGATTCTGTCTTTAATTGGTGCTGATCTATGATTGGTGATTGATGCTTAAGCGGTAGTCCAGCTTTAGTAGTAGCAGTCTAGTGGGGACCTTAAGGCTGGGAGCGTTACAGTTTTCTTACCGTGTTACGTTTTGTGTTTTTAGAAATTATTTAGCTTTAGGTTTGCTCTTAAGGTTTTCACTTTACAGTTTATTTAAAAAATAAACGTTTCTATTTTCTTCTCATAAGGAGTTACACCCAGCACTGGCACGCATAAAGAAGTTAGGGAACAGCTGTTATACCCCACATGGATGTACACTGCTCTCAAAAGTGAGGGGATATTTCATTATGGGTATCCCCCAATTTTTTTTTTTGGGCAGTACAGAGATCACCGACTATTATCCTTTTATTTATACACATGGTTTTGGTATTTTTGATACAGCTAGTCTCTTGAAGATCAATAACCCCTAGAAGAATGCATATAAAACACCATGACGGAGTTGTACACACCATTTCTGCAGCGTTCAGGTATAGCGTTCATATCCTACCTAAAGAAAGCGATGCAGAAAAATTCTGTTTGGTACTTCCGTAGGTGTAGACTGTGTAAGCTTTACCAGAGAATTTAAAAAGTTTTGAAATTTGCATATTATCAGTGGAACGGCTGAACTTGAATCTTTCAGAATGCATAACTTGACCATATTTAGACCATCTTTAAAGTTCTCAAATAGGAAGTTTTTCAAAACAAATTCTCTGTGATTTTCATAGTTTTTGTGTTTTATTCGCAATGGATACATTTCAGAAACTTGGTTTAAAACTTCTAGTTGGAATGTCAATCTAGTTTTGTGGGAAGTGAAATGTCTTTGTATTCATTATACTTAACTTGTACTTTAATGTATCAAGTGCAGGTGTTAAGCTGTGGCCAGTTATGGTTGAAAAGTATCTGTACTTTTTCAAATGTGTGAATTTTGAAGAAGAACTTTCCAGAGATCTCACTTTTGAAAGGGTACGGATTTTTTTTTGGCTTCAACTGGCCATGGCTCAGTGCCGGCCCTTTCTTTTGTCAGAGCCCCTAACAAATGTATATGTTCGTAATATTGTACTGAGTATATTCTACATTTCAGTCTTCACAGATAATGGCTGCTTTATTGCCATTAACTCAATGGCACTTTTAAATATGGGGTTGCAAGCAATAAAAAAAAAAAAGTCTTTAAAAAAAGAAGACCTTGCAACTGTGTTGGTCAAGCTGTGGGACAGAGAGCGCTGAAGACTGAAATCTGAAAAATTGGTACACATGGAGCTCTGAAAAATACAATTATTGAACTAAAACTCAGCTTTCTATTGGATTTCTTAATCTGATTTCTAGAATGGAGTATGCAGAATTCACAACATCTACAATAATCTATAGAACTCAATACTATGGTCAGATTAAGTGCAGGTAAATACACTTAAAATAGATCGTTAATTAAAAAGAAAAATCCTTAAGACAGCAGCTATTTACCACCAGCTATCTCATACTCTAAATTAGACTTCAGCGAATGTCCAGTTAACTTTTAAAAAATAATAAAAAACAAGCTTCATGGAGTTGAGTATAAAGGAAAACAGAAAGAAGAGTCAGGGACATTTTAAAATTTTGAGCTTTTTATCCATGTTTTGTTTCAAAATAAAGATCACACATTGTTTAGAGACAATCTACAACTGGAGTTACAAAAAATAGTTGCCCAGGCAGAAAGCACACACAGCATCTGTTAACTATACACATTATGGTTACAAGTGTGCTCGCATAAAGAGATCATAGGAAATATACACAAGGCTGTTTAAATATACACCGCAGTGTGTTCCAAATCAAATGTTACAATCACTTACAAGTAGACAAAAGAATGGTAAATCTGTACACACCTTGCAACCGGGACAATCTATGCATCACACATACACACACGCTCGTTGCTATCTGCCCCGGAGCAAGGGAGGGACTATAAAAGATCTTAAAAAAAAAATAGGGGGTGAGCAGATGTGGAAAATGGCTGGTGAATGACTAAAAGCATGTGCCCATGTTTGTCTTCTTTATACATCTATGCCATTTTAATCCAAAGGGCTTCAAAACCAACAAAAATCTGATATTACAATTTACAATATACAACAACTCATAACTTGAACAACAACCAAAAAGGTGAGAATTTACACTGAAATGCACAAGATTCTTTTTTTTCCCCTATTTTGTTTTTTCCTTCTCATACCAAAAAGGGCTGTAGAAGCGAGTCCACATTTACATTAGCCAAGGTTTACAAATGTACAATTATACAATTAGAAGTATGTATTCACTACTAGGGTAATTAAGTACAGATTGGACATCAAAAACCAGAAAAAAACTACAAAGTTTTATATATATATATTTATATATATGCAAAGTTCTACACCAAGTATGCACTAAATATTTATAGAAGCAAGACCAAAAACGTCTCCCATGCTAAATGTCTGCGCCATGTTAGCAAGAGTGTGTTAGCGTGTAATGTGTTCATGTTATGAAAAGTGTGTGTGTGTTAGAAATGTGTACTAGCGATAAAGTGTTTATATGCGGAAGCCACCATGATTCAAACTGGGATCAAATCAAATATACTTTCATTTCATACGCAGAGTAACAGAAAGACAAAAGGTTTTTAAGAAGTAGTGGGAAACAAGCTGGGTGAAGAGAGAAAACAAGAACAAGCTCACAAAGACCCGGAAAGAAGGGCATTCAGCAACAGTGGGGAAGGTTTACAGTGATCCCAGACCAACACCCCAAAACTGGGTGTGGACACGACGAGAAAGTTTACATGATGCCATTGGGGGGAGCGCAAAGCGGGCCGAGGTCCACTCCATTCTTCATGTAGTACTTCTCCAGCTTGGCCAGAATGTGCTTCCCATAGGTGTACTTCCTCAGGGTCGCAATATGAGGCCGGATCTAAACAAAGAGAATCCATCAAACAACCCACAGTGTAAAGCTTCACAGACAGGACACGCACTAGAAACGAAGAACGGAAATGATGCACTACTAGAGAAAGCAAGGAACAAATATCCACCTTGTGCATTACGATCTTGCGCTGCGTTGGCTCGGCAACGTCAATCATTTTCTGCACGACGTAGTTGGCATACTGGTCTTTCATCATCGTGTATAAGGCACTGTGAGGCCCATCTGCCATACTGCAAACTTCATCAATCAGCATAGCCCGCTCCGCACGCAGGGAGTGTGTCACACATTTCTCAACCACGTTACTGCAATGAGAAAGCGCTTCAGTCAATGACAAAGAACAGCCACTCAGCCAATAACTATCAGCATAAAACACTTTTATTAAAGGACAAAAGAATAGCAAGTGAAATTGCACACATGCTAAATGTGTACGTTTTCCTTCATACAGCCGCATCAATACTGTAATCACCTACTGATAAAGCTCTATTGACACTGATAGAACTGCTGGTTTCACAAAATGCACAGGAGAATCTGACCATGCAGACCAGCTTTTTTAAATCAGTCTAGTTTGTCAATTGCTGGGGTATTTTAAAGATTCTTACCAAAAAAAAAAAAAAAAATCACTTCACTAACCGCCAACTTAATTTGCAACACAACTACAGTCAGAGTGAGTAGGGCCTCCCTGTTGGAGCACATCCACCTCCAGGTTTGATAGTATGCATTCTGAGACGCTTTTCTGCTCGTCACAATTGTAGCGCAGTTATCAGAGTGATTGCCAAGGCCTGATAGTTGATGTGGATGATTTGAACTGTTTGTTCTGAGGTCACATGGTTGGCTGGTTACAGTTACATCATTTAGCAGATGCCCTTATCCAGAGGGACTTAAGTCTTACAATCCAAGCAATTAGGGGCCTTGCTCAGGGACCCAACAGTTTCAGCTTGGCAGAGGTGGGACCTAGACCTGGGCCTTTTGGTCCATAGTACTGTACCGCAACCGCTAGACCACCACAGTGCCATAATTAGAAAACTGCATGAATTCATAGGTAGTTGAGTGCTCCTAATTTATTATTAAACATTATTATAACAGTATTAATAATTATTTGAGCTAATCAAAATAACTGGCATACAGACACAAAATGTGCTAGTTTCTTCTTCCTAGTTTTTTTTCTGTGTTCTAACTTGGACACAAAGACTCGGACATATTTAAAAGTAGGTGATACATTTTATATGCCAAGTCTATATGCCATGCTTATTTCTACAATAGATTTTCCTCTAACTTGTCAATCTTTCTATAAGTAACATTAATTTAGTTAGTTACATTAATTGAATGTCATTAGTATGATAACATGTTTGATTCAGATAAAATACCATTTTAATAGCACATTTGAGGATTGGGGCACCTGTGCATATAGGACACTTAAGAAATGTCTCTATTCACTATAATATTCAACACACTTATCCACAGTGACCTACAGTTCTTACAGAAGTGTTGTAGTCTTAGTACAGATGCAAAGATTTATTAATTTTTTTTTAGATGCCCTGGCTGCCTCCGATTTTTTTTGGTCCAAAAACTATAAAATGGCAGCATACGTTAACATTTCGGTTAAATTTTCCTTTTTAATGGAAATTTTCACATTGCTAAAGAAAGATACCAAGGGCCGCTGGCTCTGCTACCTTTAACCTCTTTGCCTTAGATTTGTTAAATTCGAAGTGTTCAACAGGGTGATGCCGTTTTAAAAAGTCTTATTAAATCGTAGATCTGAATGTTTTCGAAAACGTCCCTGCAGAGCTTATAGCTTATTTTCACGCTACTCGTGTTGCAAACAGCACACTTTAAAAGGGCTTTGATGCTAAAGACATTCCGACATTTATCCCAACATTCTCATTAGTGTTGTGCTATCTAGGGAGCGATTACTGACCAAGTAGCACTCAACATGACTGAAACTTAACACTTACTAATCATGAACATCAGTCAGCATGAATAAATTTACCATATTTGGATAGATGACGTCTAACAAAACTTCAAAACAAATGGCTTTGTTAATTTTCTGTGCTTTTCATAGTTCTTAGGTGTTTTTTTTCTGAATGTATACTTATTAAAACCATTGTTTAAAAGAATTTTTTAGTGAGAATATCAATCAAATTTTTTGGGAAATGAAAGTTGTGTGAATTTGCCGAGGTCGAGGGCTTGGTGCCTGTCCTGGCAAGAAGTGCCTACTTTTACCAGAGCCCCTCACATACATACCCTCAAAACCCATATACTAAATGCAGAATATTCCCAGTCAAGTACAATACAGTACGCAGTTCAATACTTTCAGGCATTCTGATGAGGAAGACACCAGTGCATGGTGTAGTTAGTCACACGACTGCAGTGGGGAGCACTGGGAAGTGTGGTGAGGAAAAGCAGTAGATGGGCATAATTTTGTTTTTCACTTTCACAACATAATTCAACACTAATATAAAACAAGCATTATATGTTAAGCTTCATTTTGCCCAACTGTAGTTTAATACTAAGTTTTTTAAGCATGGTTAAGGTATTATGATATTTTCCTTTGCTCGACTGGGAACTCTGCAGTGAGTGACCTAGGGAATCACATGGTGGGGACATGAACGATGTGGATATGTGCAATGTTGTGATATATACAGTATATATAAAACTTCTCCGTTTACGGTACAATTAAATTTAGATCGATTTGTCGGAACTTCTCCCCATCGTGATCAAAGACTTCCTGTATTCAAGTCAAAAATGCATTCTGTTGGGAGCTTATATGGTGTACTTCTATGCCACACATCACTCGAGTTAATGCTACACAGTAATAGGTTGCAATTAATGACCAATTATTTAAATAACTCAATGGCACCAAGATCCCTCATAAGGAAATGGGATTACATTAGCGTGTATTGGTGTTAATAATTACCTGGCAAACTTGTGCTGGCTGAGCCCCAAAACGTTTCCTCTGATCTCCGAGACTATTTTGCTCTTGTCTTCGGCACGGCCATGCTCCAACACATGCTGAATGACGTAATTACCATATTGATCCTACAGACACCCAACAATAAACAGACAGTAAGAGGAATGATAAAAGAATTAATGAGGTGGAAAAACACAGGATGTCTGAATAGATACAGAAACGTAAAGCGGTAGCACACTCGTTAGGATGCTGATGGTGCGACAGTACAAAAATGTTCCGTACTTGGACCAGCTGCTCAGTGTGTTGGTGCAGCTCCTCCAGTATTGGCAGTGTCTGCTCAGGGAGACAGTGCTCCAAAATGCGCTGGATCACTCGGCAGCCGTAGGGGTGTGTGGACAGAGCAAACACCTGAGTGACACAAACAGTAAACATGCATCTTTCATCTTTAAAAGCCACTTCAATCAAATTAAAACGCATCAAAGCAGATCCCTTTTCTCACACACAACCCCACAAGCTTTTATGTACAAAACTGACATTTAACCATAGCCGAAAGCCAGTTGCTATGGTGACTCACCTGTCCCTTAAAAGCATCAATGATGAATTGAAGAGCGTGGGGCTGCACACATTCAATGCACTTCTGCACCACGTGGTTCCCATTCTGATCCTTCACACACTTAAGAACATGGCCATCCAGCTCCCGAACCATATCACTCTGCACACACAAGTCAACACTGTTAGTCAGCCTAGGCCGCATTTTTGTCAAGCTGCACAATGAGCTGTACTCACAATGACTTGCTGATCAGAGGGGATGAACTCCAGGGCTTTCTGAATCACCCTGCATCCATACATTTGCAGAGCCAGAGACAGAACATGGCCACGGATCCGCTCAGCAAGCGCCAACTTTTGATCCAGACTGCCAAACTACAAACACAAGCTGTAGTCAATATAGGCTACACACAATTATTTAAAATAGAACACCACATAATCAACCTACTTTAATAGAACTCTTCCCCTGCCAAATATACTCACTGATAATAAATAACAAACCCAAAAGGAAAAAGGAAAAACTCGGCATGCAGTTACGTCTCAGGTAGATGTTAAAAATAAAAAAAAAACTCAGAAGTGTGATTGCTGTGATGAGTCACTGGGTCTTGCCACAAAAAGGTGTAAAATTGCTTCCCCCACTGGTCTATAAAAAGGCACACAGAGGCTACTTTTGGGTAGTGTGCTTCCGGGGAGAGACTGCTACTGCTAGGCTTGCCTTTACAAAAAAACTAACAAAGGTATTAAATGGTCGATCATTATGGTTGATCGTTATGGGTTTTTGATGCTGATACTTAGACAGCAGGGTGACCGATGGCCAATATGTTATGCCGATATCACTACTTTATTTCAATTTATAAGACTATAATGATAAACTAAATAATAAAATTGCTGAAATCCAGCTTACATTTAAGCTATACATGCACTGTGTCTGCACTCTAAGGTATAAATTACTTAATTTTTTAAACCAGATAACAAAAAAACGTATAATGTTAGAAGAGTGCACATGGTAGCAACATGTTTTTAATCTCAGTTCCAGTTATAACGCAGGAAACAGTTTTTCCTCTTTTCATAAATGGCTCGACCCTCAGAGAAAGCTCTTATAACAGTTCTTTGTTTTTAGTCACCCAGTAGTCCAATTTTATGAGCTGAAATACAACAGCCCTGCATTTTCTCAGCTAATTTTGAATAACTGCCTCATAAGATCAGATATCGGCCAATGCCAGTTATCTCAAAAGGGCATTAATCAGGCCAATGTTTTCCTTGGTTTTCTTCATCATACAACAATAGCGCTACATGGAATAAGAAGAACATAAACGGTCAACAAACTGACTTGACTGCAAGCTATGAGTCAGGGCCCTATAATTCAAAACAAGTTCATTGAAAAAGATCAAAAGGTGCCCAAGAGTGCAAGACAACCTTGTATTATGACTGTCACATAAATCCTGTATGACTGCAAGCAGACAAGGCTGTTATTATGGCACTAAAGACATCTTGTTTCTGAAGGTCAGGAACTCTTTTCTTCGAGAGGCCTCACCTCAAAGAACTTCTGGATGACATAATTTCCAAATACATCAACCATGAGCTGGTATGCAGCCTGCAGAATCTCGCTAAAGACCAGCTGACGTTCTGCAGAGCTCGCCCTCTCCAACTTAAGCTGGATAAACCTAAAAAAAACACCACACAAATATTTTATAATGTGCAATCCTTCAGACAGGACACTTGTTTTTTTTAATCAAGGCATATTCGTTTTATAGATGTGCATCTCTTAAAACCAGAGTAATGTTTGTTTGTGTATTTAATGTCGTTATCATCACTGGCAATTTCAGCGACACAGGGTTACATCTACTCACAAGGTTCTCAAGAAAGTCATATAACTGACAGTCAAGTCAACGCCGATTTAGAGTTATCAATTAACCCAACATGCATATCATTGGACTGTGGAAGGTAACTGTGTGTCTGTCTGTCCTCTGAGTAACCCAGACAGACACACACACACCAAACTCCACACAGAAAGGACCCAGGCTGCTCCATCCAGGGATGGAAACAAGGACCTTTTCCTGTGAGGCAGCAGTGCTACCCTCCATGCCGCCCCCCTACAAAAAAAAAAGAAAGTTCTGGAAAAACCGCACAGTGAAGCGCGCGTGTTTGACTGCACACCTGGAGCCATGCTGGTCCTGCGAGAATTCCATGACATGTCCTGCAATCTCGCGCAGCTGCAGGTTTGGATAGCGGTTGTTGCGGAAATCCTCGAGCAGACGGCTACGCCCAGAAGGCATAACATCTGACATGCTGTAGCGTAGTCGTGATGACGGGAAGAGCTGGCTGCTGGGACTAAACAGGGAGGAGCCAGTAGTGGCACTGCGGTACTTTGCCTCAGCCCCAGGAGCTGCAGAAATGAATCGTCCACTACCATTGGTCAGACCACCTGTGAGAGAAATATGGCAAGGATAGATTTTGAACTCATGTCAGTACGTTAGCGTTTGCAAAGGAAACGTTTCAATCTTCAAAACCACATGAACAGATAAGGTTTTTGTAGTGAAGCAAAGTGACTACATACTTCTGCACATACCGAGGTTGAGACTGCTGGAGGACCCATGAGTTGATAAGGAAGGCGGAGGAGTCAGAGAGTGAGAGGGAGCTTGGTTGGGAAGAGGCATTCCAACAGGGCCAGGGGAGGAACTGAATCCCAAACCATTGTAGAACCCTCCATGACCAATAGGAGTAAGGCTGCTGGGGGTGCGCTTATATAGGTCAGAGCTACCTGTCAACGAGTCCCGACGAGAGCCGCTGGAGCTAGAGTTAGCCACTAAAAACAAAGAAGAAAAACAGACACACAAACTATAAACATTGACGCTGTTAAACCGCTGAGATCAGCTATGACCAGCATGAGCAAAAGTTTGTGACTATATAATTAACTAAAGTAGTACTTCTCAAATGTTGCAGTCCAGTAAGTCATAGACATTTGGAAATAGACTATTTTGTAAGTTTGACGCTTTCTATCACCATAGTTCAGTCAATTTTTACTTGATTTACACTTTTTTTTTTATATCAAAAGAAATTGGATAAACAGCAAAAAATTTTAGTTTTGGCCCTGCAACATGACAGTTCTGATTATATTATTATGAATAAAAAAACTCATGCTGCTACATTCAATTACATCTAATGCAATTGCCTTTTTTGAACACCAGAGGACCCAAAAGTCATGGTCACAAATGCATATGCTGTTCTCAGAGACATTTCTTTTAACTGTAGTGGACTTGATTCCTTTTGTTCAGCTAAATTACATTATTACAACCCGTTATTCTTCATAAACATAAAAAAAAGGTTTTCATGTTACGGATAGGGTGAACCTACAAGTTTTAAAATTGATAACCTGTTCCTATCTATTTCTTTTATTACTGCATAGGACTAAAGCTGTTATAACATAGAAGTAGAAATGGCATGGGCATGTCTATCAAATGTTAAATCATTAATCATGAGAAAACCAAAACCATGAAATCACTGTACCCCCCAATTACCTAATACACTGCTCCCAAAAATTAGGGTACATTTAAAAATACAATATCCCTTAATTAAGCAGCGATTGAGTGCATTTTTATTAAATGTCTACTGAATCATTGTTAAACGTTTTAGCACACTAGAGCAATGGATTATTGTACCATTCATTTCAATTATGAAAATGTAATCAAATTTAGCTGATTTTGGCACAACCTACGCAAAGAACATGGGTCCAGCCTAGAGACACTAAAATGTATGAAAAAAATAGCTTGGTTTTACGCACACAGACCTGCTGTTCCAAAACCACCTAGTGTTGCTCCAAGTGTAGCACCCAGGGACGAGGATGGGTTAGCGCTGAACCCGAGAGAGGAGCTTGCTGGTTGGGCTGAGCCTTGAGAGAACAGGGATGAGCTCTGGGAAGAGGAGCTTGGTGAGCCGCTCCCATAGAAGGAGCTTCCACCAAGAGCACCACCTCCCTGCTGACCTGGAGCCTGTTGGGAACTCAAAGCTCGAAATGTCCCATTGGCTCCACCTCCAAGGCCAGCATTAGCCCCGCTAGCAGATGCAGCAGCAGCAGCCACTGTGTATGGCACAGGAACAGCAACAAGTAGGTGAGGTGAACGTCGATTGTAAATGTGAATAATCTAAAGTAGTGGAAATCTGAAAAGCATACCGGCTGCTGTAGGGCTGATGATGACAGAGGCGGGAGCCATGAGTCGGACTGGGCCGCTGCGAGCTCCAGTATTTACCACCAAAGCCCCGGTCTGATCATAGTATGCAGCTGGGGCAAGCACAGGGTACCCTGGGATAGACCAAAAAAAAAGTTACAGCAAAATTAATGCATTTTTAAAAGCTCAATCTGTCATTTTATCTGTCTATTATACCCATTATACATATTTAATCTGTTTCATTTTGTTATTTCTAATTTGCCAAGTTTAATGCTTTCAGCTATGGAACTACATTTTCAATAAGAAAAATGTGATGTAGCAAGTGAGACAAAAAGGAATTAATTGTTAATGGCACATGCTACAGCATTTCTGTGGTTAAAAATGACTGGCTATATACTTATTTATATTGAAACTAATGTTTAATATCTAAAACGTTTCACTCACCAGGAACACCAGCTGCCAGACCTTGCCCAAACGCCAATGCCGAATTCACTGCTGCCGCGGCCACAAGCTGATCCGTCTGCTGGCCTTGCTGACCTTGACTAGGTGTCAGGGGACGTTGGTTACCTCCAGTTCGCATCACCTGCAGACCAAAGGATATTAGATATTGATTGATCAGTACTCAAGTAGTCTGCAGACTCAATGCTATATGGGAGAATGTCTGTTGTTAATAAAGTTGTTAATAAAAATCTGCATTTCACACCTGCTGTTGGTTCTGCTGAGTTTGTGCTGTTGGCTGTTGATTGGCCGAGTTGGAAGGGGCAGGGGCCTGTTGCTGGAACAGGTTAGCAGGATACACTCCCCAAGGTGTTACTCCATAATACTGGGGGGGCATCACAGCTGGACCTGTAACACACAAGCCTTATTACACGTGCCAAAACAGACAGTACTGAGACTGTTCCTGCGCGAGGTAAACCTACCAAGAGTGGCAGCAGCAGCAAGGCCAGCAGCATAAGGATCTGTGCCAGGTGGAGCAGCACTGATGATGTAAGGATTTGGCATGAACGCAGCAGGAGCCAATCCTAAACGCACACAAATTAAAGAAGTCCTCAGACATTGCATCATCTGTTATGTTGCCATCCAGTGCTGTTCTGTGCTATGACATACTATTATTGATCTACTGTCATTAAAAACTCACCAATGTGTGGTTGCTGGGCTGCAGCAATGGCATACTGCTGTTGCTGTGCTGCTGTGAGCTGCTGCACAGCCAGAGCATTGGGCCTCTGGAACAGCTGAAACATTTAAGAATTCATTAACTCGATGTTAATGCAAACATCATTTCACACACCACTGCTTGCCCAGAACTTTTACTGACTTTAGGATGCAAGGAAGTACATCACAATAGGAAGATCTGGAAGGTTGATTGTTTAGTTTTCAGAATCAATGGCTATTTAACAACAGACAAGCTTACATTGACAGGTTCTCTGAACTAGGCATACACACAGAAGAGGTCAATTTAGCATAAACAATTATTCTAATGCATGGCTTTAGACTGTGGGAGGAAACTGGGGTCCCCAGAGTACGCCCATGCCGACACAAGGAGAACATGCAAAATCCACACAGGCAGTGTCAGAGGTCAGGAATGAACTGGGGTCACTGGAACTGTGAGGGGACCATGCTAACCTCATTGTGCCATCCAGAAATACCAAATAACATAGCTTAGATAAATTCTATATAACAGACAATAGACACCAATATTAAGGCAATATCAAATCATACCTGATAACCATGTGACCTATTAACACAAATGCACTGCTCAAAAAAATTAGGGGATCGTTCACTAGTTTTTGTGAGCAATGGAAGGCAATTACCTTTACTAGGGAGTATTCTACCTCACATCTGTTAGTACTGCAATTATGGTTGTGTTTGGTTACCTTGCAGATAACCTTTATTTGAAACAACCTCTATATTCATGTTACTGGATATTGAAAAAGAGCTTGGTGCATTTACCTGTTGAGGAGAGTTGTAATCAAAGAGGCCAACAGTAGCTGCTGTGGAGTCAAGAGGCAGTTGGCTGCCTGAATAGTCAAATTGGAGAGTTTCCATGGAAACAGATTCCATATGGTCAAGTGTCACATTCGGGGGCTCAACATTTGGAAATTCCTCAGTCGGTTTTGGTCCTGCCCCTCCAGTCATATCAGCCCCACCCAACTCCACCTCAGAACCAGCAGGAGGGCAGTTTCCAGGAGTACGACTGAAACGTGTATGTAAAAATTTTGCTTAAGTCATAGACGGCGCTAAACAGTCACTGAATCAAATCTTCAATAAATCGTACCTGAAATCTTTGACATCCACATCAAGTCCGTTCTGACTGGCCAGGCCATTAGGGTTGTCCATGGGATCAGGCTCGGATTCCTTTAACTCCTTCCTCTCTGGGTCAAACGTAGTTTTAGGTTTTGTCTCTGCTCTCTTCTCAGAATCATCAGCCTCGGTATCCCGTGGACCCTAAGACACAAAATAAGATTAAGAAATGGAAACGACTACAATAACTGAAAAGAACCTCAAAGAAACTTAGTTGAGGGAGAATAAAATAGAAGAACTACTCACGAAGGCTCCTTTACGAAGACACGAGTCGAGTTTCTCAGCAGGTGATGAACTCAGGACATATTCTACCATAGACACACCAAGACCACCACTCTCAGAACGGGGAGAAAGTACAGACCCTGCCTCGCCAACACTATGAAAACCTTGACCTGGCCGACGCTGCACCATGATTGGCTGGGACACTGAATGATCTAGGGTCCAAGTAACAAAAATGATCAGTACAATGACAGCAACAGACTGGCATTTATAGGAAGACAAACAAATCACATACCAGAGGTTCCCCAGGCACTGTCTCGCCACTGGTCCAGAAAGATCCCCTTTGGTCCATCTTTCCCCGAATCATCAGACTCCCAAAATTTCTTTCCAGGGAGTAGCTGCTGTAAAGGGAACACAAAATAATTAATCAAACAATAGGACTAAAACGGTTAGTAAAAAGAGTAAAAGACATGTTCCCTATTCAGTATACTATTTCACTGATTAAGGATTCCACTATGTTGTTCTTGTTCATTTGGTTTAATGTCACTTTCAGCTAAAGATGGACCCATCATTGTTTTGAGGGCCGATATTGATATCCAAATCCTGAAAAGTCCATTTAGGTCCAACAATCCCATTGTGTCCACATGTACCCTTTCAGACAGATTTCCCACAATACACCACATTATTTGGTTAGTAGATTCAGTGAAGGCTTCAAACCACCAAAAAACAAATTAGCAAGTTCGTGCAGTTAAGTAGAGCAAGCTAAGTTATTTGTTAGTTTATTTAACATTGTACCAACAACCCCAGCTATTTATGACAGGTGCAAGGTGACATCAATATTAGTCAATGCATATTCATACTGGGTAAATTAGAACAAATCAGCTACACTAATGTATATCCTTAGAATTTGGAGGGAAAAAAAACAGCTCAGAGCAATTTCACATGAACATGAGGAGAACACGAAGAAGACACAAACAACACAGGCAAAGGTCCAAGGCTCTGGGATCTTGCTAACAACTTGTACCTCTGTGAAGCCCAACACAGCACTATACGGTTGACTGGAATGAACTGTGAAGAGTGAACCTGAATCTTACCTCTCCCATAGCTCTTCCCTCCAGGGCAAGCGCCTGAAAGTCATGGTTGAGTTCATCCATGGACCGCACCTGAGTCACATTCAAATGAGACAATTTTAAAAACTAGTAATGTACAAAATTGGATTATGATCCATCGTTCTTTGCAATATACACTGGATAGGGCTAATTCTGTGCCCAGTGCAGAAGCTCTAACCTGGTTGTCAGCATGGATATTATCTCCAGTGGGCCAGCGATGTTTGCCATTGTTGTATCCTGGCTGATCGCCGTGCTGTCGCTGGAAGAAGTAGTCTACCATAGCGTCATCTTGAGAACGCCCTGCCCCCTGGGTAGAAGGGACTTGTTGAGCAGGGCCAGGTTGTGGGGCATGGCCCGCGGGACTCAGCACCACAGGCATACTAGGTAATGGCCTGTCAGGGGGAGGCAGTCTGAGGTGGGGGCTGAATGAATCCTGCCAGAGCACAGCTTTCCTCTTCAACACGCACGCTACGCTCATTCCACCAGAGCCTGCAATACACATTTTCAGTTTTTTTTTAAATACACTTTTAAGTATTAGGTGGCATGGAAAATAAGGCAGATTTACTGAACAGTACAAGAATTTTCGTTTAGGGCACGATCTATGCCAAACTGAAGCTGCTTTTGGTTTGACAGTTATGCCATGCATATCCAAATGAAATAACTCTACCCAAAGTACCAAGTTAAATTTGATTAAACCTTCCATTGTTTAACCTGAGAGATTAAAGTAATACCCTAGGCTGAGAGCAGCGATGAGCAGAGACTGTTGCTTCTTCTTTGGTTTGTGCATCACTGAAACAGGGCTTAAAAAACAACATATCTTCCACTCAACACTATTGCAGCTGTTATTGCCAGACATACTGCCCACAATAATTAAGGGATAATTCGTTATTTTTGTAAGCAGTAAATTTGTCAGTATTCAGTCACTGAGAACCAGGTCAATAATGCACACTATGACACGAGATAAAGTGCATCGGAGATATTTCGTGCTAACCATACTTTGGAAGACTCTGAAAAGACTTGGGAAACACAACAAGGCAAACTTTTTAGTCACTGACCATGAATTTGCAAAGACTGGGGACCTTGCATGATCGATGTTTGCAAGACTCCAACTTGATCAGTAAATTTAAAAAAACAACAAAAGCCGCACAGTCAGTGACACTTCAGGCTGTAAAACACACAATGTTCTGTAATGGCATCATAGGACCAATTAATGAAAACACCACATTTCAGAATTTTATATACAGCATTATAATTTTCTGTTGCTTTTATCACAATTTGATCATTTCCCTTACATTTGTGCTCAGTAAATTGCATAGACCTCTGACAAAACCGTAAATAGCTTAAAATACATTTAGAAAGAAATGCATCACAGTTAAATAATTAAAATTAAGAACTGAGTAAGTAAAATAATACAGTGGAACAGATGATGGAGTTGATAAAAGCTTGACGCAACTCTAGAAAAACTTGTGATTTTTTGTTTTCACTAGAAAATTAGAATAACTTGCCATTTGGTGTGACAGCAAGCTCCACAATCTATGATGGGACCAAAAATTAAGTTATGCAAGCAATGAGAAAAATACATTTGATATGGAAAAAAGGATGCATCAAGACCTTTTCTTCCAGGAGCTTTGTTCTTTTGTTAAAGATGTGTGCATCTGGACCAGACACTATACAGTTGTGTTACTACCTCTGGACCAATAGCTGCGCCTATTTCTGTGTAATTAAAAAAAAAAAACAAACAAAAAAAAAACCCATAGCTACCCTGAATTGGGTGCTAGAGTATAATTATCCTCAATCCCTGTTGTGAGAAAGGACTCAAAGTTCTAAGTCTCCTAGTTAGAAACCCAAGTCAGGCATAGATTGTATAATGAACACTGCTCACTGAAGCAGGGTCATCTGTAACTAGTAACTATAAATACAACTGCTCTCTAAACTAGCATTATCTGAATACCTGAAAAGTCTTAGAGTATTTTAAAACCCAGCCCGATATCAGAACCACGCACCCATTTTATTTAGTGGTGGATTACTCTAACAGGAAATATTACAACATTCAGAAATGTGCTGGCAGTTTAGTCTAGTACAACTTTGGTTTGTAGTTTAATCTCACATTGGGGCTCCAGCTAACAAGTAAACAGAAGACCTCAAATTACACAGGGTGGAACAACAGCCAAGACTTAAGATTTTGTCCAGTACAACTGCTTTTTTTTTGCCTTGGGAATAAGTAATTCAGTATGCTAAACTACAATGAGTGCCACATCATCTTGTGTCAATTAACACAAGAAATGAGCTGATCTTTATTGGTAAACAATTATGTAATATTGGAGCAAAACGGGGGTGTTTGAAACATTCCTGGCTAGTACTGTAAGTCACAGTAACTTCTTGTGCACCCCAAGTGACACAGTAAATCAGCAAGAAACACTTTAAAAAAGGGATACCAACTAACTTGGGGTCCTAAATGTTCATAATACAGCCACAATCAAGTTTGGCTACACTGTCAATCAGACATTTAGTCTGTACAGCATAATTCACAACACTGTTTTTGTAAACTAGTTTACTCAGTTTAATGATTGCCATCACTGTCATTAAGTGCTTGCTAATTCACGACAGCCTGTATTCAAGCAGTTCATAAGCCAATAAGGTATTGTTGGGTTAAATATTTTTTAAACATTGCTTCCAGGAAACTGAAATAAGTTTGATTAAGCACAAGGATTAGAAATGACTAGCCAATGGGTTTTTAATTTGATACACATTCATTAACCTACGGATATTATTGTAAATAAAAAAGCCATGATAACTAAATGTTTATTAAGGATGCCTAATCATCCACAGCATGATACTGGCTCAATAAGAAGATGGGACACAAATGTTGTCGTTGACCAGTGTAAATGCACAACGTTACATTTTCACTAATAGTTTGATCAAGTTATCCATCAAGCGCCCTTGGCACCTCTTCCAACAAATCTAGCTCAAAGGTTATAGGTATGCATGATGTTCATAGCATACGGAGAGCTTTCCAAGGACTCAAAACTGTTTGGCATTAGAGAGACTATGCCAGGCCTGTCTGGTATTAACAATTTAAGTGGATATTTATACTAAAAAGACTGGATGTCCCTGCAACTACCATACAGCTACATTTACATGCTATGCATAAAACTGAAGCAAATAATTGACTAAACCCCAGATAACCCAATAAGGCAGATTTTGAACGTCTACCATGCGACAGCTGAAATTTAAGCTGAAACCTTAAATTCATTTCTTTGTACTCCTAAAACATTAAATACTACAAACGTTTGTATACATTTGTAGGAGTTGCATCGGCTGAAATTTGCTATTCAAGTAATCTACTAATATGAAACATCTGACACTCAAAATAGAATATTTAATAAACAAGATGATAATGGATCCTTTAAGCCAAACAGGCCAATATACAATTACCCAGTTCACACCGATTCACATTATGATTGGGCACTATGGTCTACAAACGCATATCACCGACTCAAAACAAACCCCTTCCCTCAACTAATGGCCAAAATTAAATTGATAATGATTAAGCTGTTAACTTATGATAGGCAGCCCAGCACAAGCCTGGAAACAAGCTCTTGAAGCAAACCTGAAGTGACATACCTATAGGTAGAGTTCTGCAATGTGCAGTCTTGAGTGCCATGGTAAACAAGTAAAAAGATATGATCCAATTAAAGTAATACCACACAGAGGCTGCCGTGAGAAACAATTAAGCTGACCAGGTCAACTACGGCTATTCTGAAACACTGGAGGTTGAGGTGTCAATGTGCATGAAGCCTTTTCAGCTAAAAGAACTCGTATTGCAGAAATACTTGCTTGCCACAACAGAAAAACTGTTTTCTAACAAGAAAAGATCATGTTTTCAACAAGACAACGATCCTGCTCACAGCGTGAAGTAGTTCAGTAAGTGGCTTGCAACCAAGTGTTAAACAAACAAAGTTGGGTAACATTATCTATTCACTACTATTTGAAACCATTTCTATTGAGTGGAAAAACAGTTGCGCTTTCTGTAAAAAGATGCCTTATGCACAAGTCTTAAAATGAATTGGAAATTAAAGGGAAAGCAGCTGATCCCCCACTCTTTAGTTCTTGATATTTCCTGACCAATTATTTGCTCTTGGGACCATTAAAGGCTTAGCAGTTGTGTCATGTCTACATCATCAGCTGACTCTCCATTCCACAATACCACCAAACCCAGCAGTATTCCTGTGGTTCCCATTCAATACGACTAGGCTTAAAGTTTGTGGTTAACAGTACTTTGTATAAAATCAAACAAACTAAAATTGTTCTACAGAAGAGCACGTGTCAGTGAATGAATTGTTGTTATCGTATTTATGACTACAGTGCATAGGGTTTCTATAAAGCTTTTATGCAAGTTTAACGGTCTTAAAGTGGAATGAAAACGCCAGTAATTGTTAGTTGACAGCAAATAGGCCATTCAAAGTGTTTAATGGTGCTCATATGTCTATAAAACCCATATATGCTTACGCATAACGTACAAGGTTTTATTGCTGCAAAGCTACAATCACTATGGACAACTACCTAGTACTGTTTTTGCCTTCATAACTGCAGTAATGCTGTGAGACATTCAGCAAGGTGCTGGAAACATTCCACAGATATTTTGATCCCTATCAACATGATAGCATCATGCAGTCGCATCAAGCTGATTTTTGGCTACACGTCTATAATGCAAATGTCCCCTTCGACCACATCCCAAAAGAGATCTATTGGATTGAGACCTGATGACTATAGAGATCATTTGAGTAAGTGTGAGTTGTTTGAGATGATCTGAGTTTTGTGGCATGGCCATTGTCAACAATATTCAAGACAAGTTATTTTGTTTAAAAGATGATCAAGTGGCCCCAAAGCATGTCAGAAAATATCCCCAACATCACTGCACCACCATCAGTCTGAACCATTGATACAAGGCAGAATGGATCCATGAATTTATGCTGTTTATGCCACATATTAACCCTGTAATCAGAATTCCTCAGACTATATGTTCTTCCAAATCTTATACTGTCTTTGAGACTGTGGAACTTTTGGCCTCGGTTGCCTGTTCTTAACTGACAGAAATGGCACACAGGGTGATCTGCCACTGTTGAAGCACATCTGCTTCAGAGATGCTCTTCTACATAGCTCAGTTGTAAAGACTGGTTATTTCAGTTATTGTTGAATATCAGCTCAAACCAGTGTGGCCATTCTCCCTTGGCATCAATAGGGCATTTCCACCCATAGAACTGCTGCTGCTTACATAATTTCTCTTTTTCTGCCTATGCTCTGTAAACCCTAGGTATTGCTATCTATAAAAATCCCAGTAGATTCCAAAATACCCAGACCAGCCTGTCTAGCCCCATTAATCATTCCACATTCAAAGTCACATAAATCGTAGTTTATTCCCTTTTTGATGCTCAGTTTGAACTTCAGCAGGTCATCCTGACCATGCCCACATCCCTAAAATTATTTAGGGATTATTTAAATTGCAGTTATGTGATTGGATGATTAGATATTTGTATTCTCATTCTAATAAAGTGTCCATATAGCTTTTTTGCCAAAAACTGAATAATCCAGATCTAGGACACTGGTGCCACATTGTGCTACTAGTAATTTAACACCACATTAAAACCAGCTATGGGAAAACCCTATAACCTCATCAAATGGCACCACTAATGAAACTAGTCATACATACACAAAAAATCTGGCATAATCAATCTAACATCTTTTTAAATGTGGGAGGAAGCTGGAGTTGTGAGCCAACCTTGTTACCTTTTGCATCACTCTACAACTCTGAAATATCAGTAAAAGTGCAGTAACAATCAATTGTTGACCAACAAAAATGTTGCATGGCACGTTTGATTTCAGCACAAATTCTACAGATTTTAATTATACTGCTCCAAAAAAGAACGAGATATTTTAAAATGAAACGTCCCCCAATTTTTGTGAGAAGTCTATTCAAGGTGAGTTACAGCAGAACCGTGCAAGTATTGGGAAAAATTACTTTTACATTACATCACTTGCAAATGCACATTAAGTTGATGAAAGCTTGGGTATCAAATACTTTAGGTATCAAAGTGGTTTATCATGCTCAATAAGAATTTAATGGTATTTTAATGACAGCGAGCGCATATTCACTCAGGACACCGTGCAACATTTAATCATTCATCCTTTCTCCTGAGAGGATTCGAAAACAATTTACTCATGCTGTATAACAACTGCAACAACTAAGATGATTTTATTTAGTTTCCCTATTGAACACTTCAGTTTACATCACAAACATCTCAAGCAACTGTACTCTATCAAACAGGCCACAATCTAGCTCTTTAAAGTTCTAATCTTCTGCAAGAATTCTTAACACACTGCAATCCCCCCCACACACACACTCAAAAAAAGGCTACAACAATGCTTCAATGTAACCTGCTTTGCACTGGCTTTGTTCAGGGACAGTATGGAAAAATGAGTGAAATCCAGTGTTTACTTGTTAACTATTTAGGAACATGGGCAGCATGGCTAGGTTCAAAGGATTTGCCTTTTAAAAGACTGACTGTACCAGAATATATTTAAGCAGTACAGAGTTAGGCATTACAAATAGCCAGTGGTATTGAATGCGCAGTCATCCAATTTGTGCAACAGAACATAAAATGAGCATTGCTCGCAGGTCTCATAGTAAATACATTTAAATTGCAAAATAGAAACAAGGTGAAGTGATACTGACCACACATCTTGTTTCTAAATCACTACAATGCATACGTGAGAGCTTGACATTTGATGATGCAGAGCAAGGGTTATCAAGCTCTATGTTGCACTGATAGAGACAAGGTACAAAATCTTGTTGGAATGCCCCTTACTGGAGTTTCCCCAAGCAGCTGTGCTTCATTATACATGTATGCATGCATGTGTATATATAGGGAATGGATACACACACACACACAACATTGTGCTGTTTAAGTGTTCCCTTAATTTTTTTGAGCAGGTTATGTGTAGGCATACATACACGCGCGCACGCGCGCACACACAATTTCATGACACTTGGACATGTTTAATAGACAAAAAAGCTACCATTTCTAGGGGTGTGAACATAGATACAAAGCAAGTCGTATATATTTACATGGTCTGCCTATAATGGTTCAATACATGAGACAGATTTATCAATGGACGCTACCACTGTAGATGAAACATGAACGTGGACCTCAGCTGTAAACACAAACATGTAGAATTAAATAAAGACCTGGTCATTTCTTTAGAGAAGCCAATTATTCCGAAAAATAATCCTAAAGCACATCTTAGTTTTGAGCCCCTATTTTAACATTCTACATAGCAGTGCACAATCTGAAATGAGGCCTTTGTGTGTGCGCACTAATGCCATGTCTGACGTAGCATGGATTTAGGGTTATTAGTGAACACCACTGGAATAACAGGGAAGTAATAAACATCACATTAATGCCTTTTGCTCAGACATCAGCGACTTTGGGGGATTTTTTTTTTGTTTTTTTTTCCTTAAGCTACACCTAATGTTAATCATAGTGCTACTTCACATGGAAAAAAATGGCATTAGGTTTTATGATGCTCCATTTGGTTACAACTTGGCAGCAAAAAAATGAAAAAATTAAATTAAATAAAATAGAAATAAATACAGACCATACAAAGTTTGGACAGATGATCCAGTGGCAGGAGTGCAACAAATAACTAAAATTGACTACCAAATTCGTTGGCAACTACACTGCTCACAAATTATTCATTCGTTCATTAGGAAATATTTAATTATGGGGTATCTCCTAATTTTTGTGAGCAGTACATTTGTAAATCCACGCTTAGTTGGAAATGGAGCTCGTTATATGCGCACGGACTAATCTGAAAAGCAAACATGTCCGCTCACTCAGTGAGGATAATTAGTCTTAGAAAGTTATACTAACTAGCTACTTGAAGTAGGGCAGATTTTTAACTTCATGCCCATGAAATGTTAATGACACTGGACAGGACAAGCAAACAACAACACTGCTCACAAAAATTAGGAGATATTTTTTAAATCACCCATATTTTTGTGAGCAGTATGTTATTCACAATGAACCTGTTTATGCTCCAAATAACATTCAGATTCCCCCCCCCTGCATCGCTGTCTTAACGTCACAGGTGAGTTTAAATTCAGGGAACACAGGAAAACATACATGCAGAGGAGCTTGATGAAGGGTTACTATTAAAATTGAAGGTTTGCGCAACATCATTCAAACGACTTCTCACAGAAAACAAGTATGTTACAAGCATTCACCACCGTTTGCTGAATTTAAACTCGCCTCACATTCACACCTGGAGATACTGATTTACTTCTGTTTAATTTTAGTGCTGCTACACTGCACAACATCAGCTGATTTAAAATTGCTTTTAAAAAGGAAAGATAGTGGACTTTGCTTTAAAACTAAATTTATGAATAAGGTATTTAACTTATCCATTAATGTCCCAGCAAATTGCAAAGGCAACCTCAAGATAAAAGTAGAGAGTGGTAACTATAATTTTGTTAATCAAACACTGTTCCCTGTAAAGGCTGCGTTAGCCTTATGCTAGAAAATACGACAACACGTGATTTGACCATTGTGGTGGCACTGGACTCCGGACCACAGGGTTCAAATTCCAACACTGCCAGGACTGGTTGGCCCTTGAGCAAAGTCCTCAACCATCCATTGCAGGTTTGCACAATACAAGACTAAGTTTTAAGTATTTTAACTATTAACTATTTAAGATCTAATCACTTCTACAAGCCTAAACAAGCTGTGCATTACTCTCCCTTGTTTGTCCCTCGTGTTCATCCTGGTAAAAGCTAGATTTTTAAACAACATAAAAATATGAATGTGCATGATTCCGTGTTACATAAAAGTGGACTAGAGAGGTGCTAAACAGTGCTAGAGAGGACCAGAAAGAGAAGCCAGTCCCCCCCTAAAGATTGCTTACAATGTGAACAGGCACATATAAAAGATTAGTTGCAGTTGGTTCCCTAAAACCAGCCTCATACACAGGTTGAGTGCATTACTTTTAAAGAGATTCACAATGTATAGATCACATATCTGTGAAATGTGGGCATTGGTACACCCGTAAATGTTGTACCTGACATGTCCCTTGAAGCCATATGAACATCCTGAACTCGCGTGTCATGGTTAGATACAGGCCTAAACTGATTTGACCACAATAGTTTCTGCGTGCTTTGATAACACCGGTGTTAACCATTACCAAAACCCTAGGAGAATTCAAAGGGAATATGATAAGGACGGTTAATGCCATATGCTGTAGGCCTAGTTGTACAGAGTTCCGTACTGAAAAGCAACTTTGAATACACGCAACACGGTCAAAATCTGTAAGCGCGTGTAAAATGGGCTTAAAACAACACAAAGCCTCGGTAACCACACGCACCTGTAAAGGAACAAGATGATCTTTGTACACAATCAGTACATAGATTTACAAATCCCGATCGGGCAAAACCCCGGAAAACAAAACACGCCGAGAGCTGCTTATTTGTCCACACGCCTCCCGGAAGTGGACACCGAAACCATAACGAGGTTAATCATTACCGAACACGCGTAAAATTCTTCGAAATGAAGAAAAAAAATGGATTCGGCGAGGTTAGCGTTCCAAAAAAAACAGAGCGAAGTTGAGCGTCTTTGTCAGCTCTCGACTAACAAACAACCGTTTGAAGCGAAACCACGATACAGACCCGAGCTGCGAAAGAAAACCGAGCTGAAATGCAGTCGTGCAGAAAGAGAAATGTGTTTTAGACCAAGTTAAAGCGTTCGGACAATCAGCTGATGGTTTGTGTACAGACTGGAGGCGGAACGAAAGAACAAGGGTCCGAGGCGTTCTGTTGAACAGGTCTAATAACACACGGCCTGCCTCCTTCCTTCCAAAGCCTCACACTTACGCAGAAATGCCAACATGCGCGTGGTGTGGAGGAGAAAAGAGGTTGCCTAAAAACTTAAAAACGACTCTTTAGCGTGTATTTAAAACAGTACCTGAGTAAGCACGGGTGGGTTCGGTGCTATGCTACAGGTCCTCCTGCTGCTAACAAAAGGCCTGAATGTCTGGACAGGAAGAGCAGCACAACAGTAGGCAAGAGCCAGAGGGAGGAGGAGGGGGGACGACAAGACCGAATATCTATTAAAACATGCGGAAAGCGGCGCCGCTTCGAACAAATAACCGTGCCGTCGAGCGCGACAGATTCGGCCGAGCGTTTAATCACACGTTAGCGTCTTACTCACAGGTGGAGGATGCGGATGGTGATGGATTTCAGCCCCGGTTCTCTGCGGCTCCCTGGCTTTCACACCGACAACATGGCGGCTCGCTCCAAGCAGGCGATCGTGAAGCATCATGGGTAAACGAACGAAAGGGAACGTGCGCGAGGAGGGGAGTGTCGCGCGCAGTCCTTTGTTATGCGCGCACGAGCTCGCGCGGTGTGAAGTGTTTTTTTGAATGGAGTCTGCACGGTTACAGCAAACGTATCGAAATAACACCGCCTTTCACCATGCCGTGTTATGAAATGTGCTGGAAATAATCCTTGCTTCGTACCTGCTATGTGTGGCGTCGTATCATGGCTTCTTTAGAACAACAAAGTAGACGTCAGGGATGATCCCGTCTATGATCTCTTGAGAGTCCGGCATTAAAACGAAGTTACAACCATAACCGATTCACCCTAGGTGTTATACAACAGGATACTTTGTTTTGCCCTACGAGATGTGTTATTACAATTACCAGTTACAGCCACAACGTGTAACTACGATCCTTATTGCTGTGCTGTCCTCAAACAGCTGGACAAACTACATGGGCAGTATTAGTAGTATACGTTTACTAGTATAGTAGTAAAAGTTAGTAAAACATACATAAACAAAGCAAAATACAATTGGCGTCCACATAAAGCATACCATGAAGCAAGGTGTTTCTAGACTACACTGCATACTAGGACACAACAGTGACACAGCTGTACCCCTCTGAATGCCAGTCAGTCACTGTAAAAAGAAGTCTGTTATACACATAATAGGACTAAGTGATTTAATGTTTACAATAGCTCACCAACCAGGTGAGGAGAACAAAAACAAGCATGTATTACCTACAGTCAAGCATGGTGGTGGGATGTCATGGTTTGGGGCTGCATGAGTGCCGCAGGCTGTGGGGAGCTACAGTTCATTGAGGCAACCATGAATGGCAACAAGTGCATACTGAAGCAGAGCTTTCCTTCGTAAACTTAGCCACAGGGCAGTATTCCAACATGACAACAACCCCAAAAACATCTCCAAGACGACCGCTGCCTTGTCAAAGAAACTGAGGGGAAAGGTATCCTGACCTAAACCCTATTGAGCATCTGTGGAGGAGCGCAATGTCTCTTAACATCCACCAGCTCTGTTATATCTTCATGGAGGAGTAGAAGAGGATTCCAGTGGCAACCTGTGAAGCGCCAGTGAACTTAATGCCCAAGAGAGTTACGGTAGTGCCTCAAAATAATGGTGGATCCACAAAATATTGACACACTGGGCACAATTTAGTCATTTTCCCTTAGGGGTGTACTTACCCTTGTCCCCAGTTGTTTAGACATTAATGACTGTGTGTTAAGTTATTTTGAGGACACAGCAAATTTACACTGTTGTACAAGCTGTAGACTGACTACTTCACATTGTATCAAAGTGTCTTATCTTCAGTGTTGTCCCATACACAATATAATTAAAAAAATACATAAATGTGAGGGTTGTACTCACTTTTGTGAGACGCCGTAAGTGGGTGTTACTTGTATGAATGAATAACTCAACAGTAAAGATTTGTGTTACTAATTGCATCAATTATGTTTATGCTAATATAACTGATGCCTAAATATTTGCGATTGTCCATTAATCCATGTTAAGAAACACAAAAATAAAACAAACTCTGGCTGAATGAATTTGTTAGCCACTCAAGCTTTCGGAAAGATGCCAGGGAAATGTAGTGTCAGTTGTAGATGTGTCACATGTCCTGTAGTTCTGCTCAGCAATGATTTTAGTGGGGCACAGCACAGTAAAGTGGGTCTGATGACACCCCTGCAGTGGAGACTAGGATTTTGACACCTCAATTGAAAATGCTTTTTGATGTCATTGTGGGGAAGGATTCATACTGCAGCAGTATATACCACATCTCAAAGCTTTGCAACTACTATATCGAAGACCAAAGAATATCAAGTAGTGTTGACTGTCATGGATCTTTCTCTACATTTTTGTGACCTGAACTACACTGAGGATTTATGGGGGACTTCACAGTCACAAGACTGTCTTTGGAGTAATGTCTTTGGAGTAATGTGCAATCATGCTGTGATTACTCGTGGAGACCATGCCAGTTCAAGTCTCCAATGACATTAGAGCAAAAGGATGGCCTACCAAATACTAATAATTTCTGAAATGCATGTGTGTTGTTATACAGTTTAGAAATGTTATATAAAATCTTATAACTATTGTTTGGAGAAGATTACATTTACATTTTCCAGCATTTAGCAGACGCTCTTATCCAGAGCGACTTCCTATTCAACATTCACAAGAATTCTATATTAAAGACCTCTCGTGGCATGGTTGCATGGTAGGTAGCACTGTCACCTGACCTGGGTTTGATCACAAGTGGAGGGGTCTGGGTCTTTTATGTGTGGAGTTTGCTTGTCTTCCCAATGTCTATGTGGGTTTACTCTTGGTACACCTCAGTCCTCCCACAGTCCAAATATATGCGTATTAGGATAACTGGCATATGCGTGTGCGCCCTACAATGGATTGACGCTCTGTCTATACTTGATCCCGCCTTGCACCCTGTGCCACTGGCTACAGACCAACTTTTACATTAGGCTGATCAGGAATAAGAGATCAAGAAAATGAATGACTGAATTAATGAATGTTCTGATTTGTTTTTTTTTTATTTTGTTCCACTATAAAGTTTTAATGCCACACTGTCATGTCCTTTAAGTTGACAGAGAGAATATATAGACATGTTAATTTTAATGTGCATAGCATACAATGGCATGCAAATGAAATGACCCAAATTTACATGTGGAATGATCAGATATTTAGGGATTCTTTAAAATTATGTGCCCAATAGCAATAAAATGATTGCCATGCTCATTAATATTAGATTTAATATAGAGTAATGTTATTTAGGGTTAATATAATGTACACAAAAATTAAGGTATTTTTTAAAATGAAATATCCCCCTAAATATCTTCTAATTTCTGTAAGCAGTGTAAATAAACTGAATAATGAAAACTGAGACTGTTTTAACAATGTGTTTTGGCGTTGAGCAGAAGTGGCAAAATTACTTCAAAACTATATTTATATATGGGCATGATGGGGAAAATTGTTCTGTTGGGTTGTTCTGAAGAATATTCACAATGAGCAATTGGAGTTGCTTGTAGTCAGGGGTGTGTGAATGGAATTTGGCAGCAACAAATGGGAGAACAAGCTCTACGAGCGAGGAAAAATGTAGCATTTACCTATCAAACAAGCAGGCAGGGTACAATTAAAAAGTGCGGATAGTTAGTCCTAACTTTTTCTGATTTGGCTTGTTTTGCATTATTATCGAAAAATGCAAGGATGTCCCTGGAAAAGATATCATCTTAAATGCATATGCTTCCCAAAATCTCTATGTACTTTTCTGCATTAATGCTGCTATCATAGAAATGTAAATTACCTTTACCAAGGGAAGTGACACAACCCCATACCATGGTAATCCCTTGCTTTTGGACTTGTCACCAATATAAGCCTGCACAGTCCTTTTTATCTGTGGTCCAGAGCACACAGCGTCCATTTCTTACAAATTTTTTTTTTTTTTTTTTACAAATTCCTTACCTGGAATACTGATTTATCTTACCACAATGCACGTTTACACTTTGTGATGGTCCATCCTAGATGCCTCCAAGCCCAGAGAAGTTGACGCAGCTTCTGAACACCTCCGTATCACTGCTGGACTGAGAAATGTCCACCAACCAAAAATGTTCAGCCACCAGCATCCTGTGAGCACTGATGACTCGACGATGACTAACCCTAACAACAGATGAGCTGCTGTCTCTGACTTTACAGCTATGAGGTATATAATACCTAATAACGTTATGAGTGAGTTGTTGGGTGTATGTCCAAAACATGTGAGAATGTGATCAAGGCTAGAGGTGAAGCCACAAAATTGAAGTATCCTACTGATAACCAATGCACGTTTGTATTTTGTTTGCATGTTTTAATATATATTTTAATTCTAGCTTTTAAAGGATGGAAATTTGTCATGTTTCCTGCTTGCTCGTATTTGACACTGAAATTATTTATTTTAGACAACTGAATAAGCACAAAATACACAATACCTATGTTTAGAATCATGTCATTTTAATGCAGAATATACATTTAATTAGGCACTGTTTTTAAGGAGGTGCAGGCTGGCTCCATAGCTCCAGAGACCCCGGTTTGGGTACCCACTCAACCTCTGTCATGTTGTGTTTGTATGTTCTTCTCTAGGGTACTCCAGTTTACTTTCCACATTTCAAAGACATGCGTTAGGTCAGCAGAATCTCAGAGTCTGAGTGAATGCATTAACTGACAAGTGCCCTGGCTAGGGGAGGCTCCCACCTTGCACCCAGCATTGCCAGTAAGAACCTACCTCCCTACCTGTGATTCTCAAGTGGATTAAGCAAGTATGGACAGTGGCCTAGAAAGATACAGCAGGTTTGGGTTTTAAGTTTATGTACTAGACATGTTTAACCATGAAAGGACACTTTCTGTGTTTATGTGACACATCTTTGACATGGCAGTTAGCAACCAAATGTGTTCCAAATCATTGTGTCCCGAGATCTGTAGGCTACTTGTGATATTGTATGCAGAATGTAAAGAATAGTGACAATGGCACAGTTTCGGACACAGTCATTATGTACATGTGTCTTATATGGTCAAGCAGCAAAAATACAACAATATGATCAGCATTAAAATTTTAATCACACTAAACACTTTAGTCACTAAATACTTATGTATGCCATTGTGATACAAGGCATTTGAACAATTCTGTTTGACTGCAAGAGTGCAACTGCTTTGATGGCAATGTGATGTTTTATGTGAAACCATACAACAAACTAATTCAAATAGAACAAACTCACTGTTGACAGTATCACAAATATCAGCCAATCACAGGGCAGCATCTCTATGAACTTAGTCAGGTAGCCATGGTGAAGACGAACTGCATGAACTTTAAACTGCGCATCAAAATGGGGAAGAAATGTGACTTAAGTTACTTTGACTGTGGCATCATCGTTGTGCTAGAATAGACAATATTCAAAAACGTTTATATTTTTTGCTATTATTTTGTTTATTCCAACTACATAGACGTATTCAAAGGTTTTAACACTGCTGGTCAAATGACAAGATTTTTAGTTTCGTAATGAGAATTAGTTAACAGGACTTAAAATATTGACTATTTCAAAATTTTACTAATCCATTAACCTGTAAATAAAGGTATCTTATTAAAATAGTAGTTAATCTGTTAAGGTACCCAAACCTTTGCACATGTCAAAATGTTTCACACCCTTTTCTGGATGATTTAAAATTACAATGTAAATGATTACAGGTGTGGTCTGATTAGACACTGGGTCTTGGCACACGACGGAATATAAGTGCTTTTAAACCCCTTTGCCGGGGTTTACGTGATCAAGAAACCTGAACTGTTACAGACTGGAATCATATCGTCTGTAGTTATGACTTCAGCTTCTGTTTGCTGAAGTGCAGCTCCAAATCTGCGGCACTTACATGATGCTACTGTGTAAATATGGACTCTATGAGGAAATGTTTCCAACATCTTGTTGAATCTATGCCACAAAAAATGAGGGCAGTTCGGAAGGCACCGATACCCCGGTGTGCTTAATGAAGTGGTCGGTGAGTGTAGATGGAAAATGATCTGAACAATCCATCATTATGTGACATGATAAATATTTTAGTCGAAGATGGTACAGTGTATAATGTATTATTTTGTCAACTGAATCGTGGGTTTGCATTTTTTCCTCAAAGAAACACAAACAATAAACTAGAAAGAGTTTATTCATTCCAACAGCTCCCACACGCTCACACTCTCGTAACTCCTTACCCTAGCCATATAACATGAACATAGATATTCACTTGCAAAGTTGTTTACAAATAAACATTTATGGCTACACACATTCGTTATAAAGCGGACCAGCACATACTTTTGGCCCCCACACACATAGTACATACACACACTCAAAGTGAGGACCACACTAATGCACATCCTCTCTATTTACATGCAGAAAATCCTATAACATTCCCCAGCTACACAACTAATCAAACTAAAACTTGCAGCTAACACATGACATTGTATTGGCTTAAGTCAGAGTATAAAGAAAATGTTCTTTCCCTGACACATTCGCGCACACACACTCTCGCACTCACATTCACACACACACACACACACACACACACACACACTGTCTCTCACACAAACGCACACAAATGTGTCTTTCTATCACTGTGGGGACTTTCCATTGACACAATATTGCTGGAACTTGTTAATTTTACACCTAATTAATCCCAAGCTCAATTTTTCTTTTTAAAATACATTTATGAGTATTTGTAAAAATTTAATTTTCTTGAGGGGACAAGGTAGAACATGTCAGCTTTTCCTATCCTTGTGGGACATTTGGTCCTCACAGTTATATATAAACATCACACACACACACACACACACACACACACACACACACACACACACAAGAGCGCAAGAGCACA
>JAUZST010000323.1:976-31252 GCA_034779995.1 Parotocinclus haroldoi
CTGTGCGTGCGTGCGTGTTTCTCTCTGTGCGTGCGTGCGTGTTTCTCTCTGTGCGTGCGTGCGTGTTTCTCTCTGTGTCTGTTTCTCTGCGTGTGTCTGTTTCTGTCTGTCTGTGTGTGCGTCTGTGCCTGTGCCGTGTGTCTGTTTCTGTCTGTGCGTCTGTGCCTGTGCCGTGTGTCTGTTTTTGCTTGCTGAAATCTGGAAGTGTCTATAACATGGATTTGATGAGTTTCTTTGTAGATGAGGATCTTAGATTTCTCTCCATATTCCTGCCCCCCACCCCCCCGCCCACCAGAGCATGAAGCTAAATAGTCGCAAGGACGTTCTTAAACTTTTGCTTATACCAGTGATGTCAATTCTGTAACTGATTGCATTTTAAACACATTGTTGAACTTTAAACTTGACGATGATTCAGTGGTGCCTCATTAGCTGGAACCTTTGTTCACGCGTGTGCATGCGTGTTAGGAAGCGCACCCCTGAGTACATCAGATTCACTGATAAGCAGCAAAAATTGCCGAATTAGCCCCCTTCTGATGCAGAACTACCCTCCGAGTGTATAAATCATTTGCACACCCCAGGTGGTTGACAGAGTGATCACATAATCAGATTCCGAAATTGCTAACTCTTTTGATAGGAAACCAAAAGGCAATTTATCTGCTTCATCTTTACTTAACCTGGTTTCCTTTTGTCTGGCTGTGTGTGTTTTTCTCAGCTCTCTGGTGGAGCATACTGCTTTGTATTGATTCCTCATATTTAACATTGTTCCGTTTGCATACGGAAGCTGCAAAACCTTTAATAATCTGGGACTGCTGGTTTCTGGTGTAAAGTCAACCAGGTGGCAGCTGTTGACGGTTTGGCAGTCTTTGTCAGAGAATCTGTACTGCACAATAACTGCACCAATGTGACAAAGCACTACATCTCACCTACAAAATGAATGTTTAGTATGCCACAACAGACTGGGGATGTACTGGTCCCACTTTTGACTCTTAATAGCAATTCCAGTAGCTGAACTTAAAGTCTCAGTCTTAAGCTGGTGTCATTGAAAAATTTCTTAATATTACATTCCATTGTCTATTTTGTTGTGATGCAAAATACAGCCTGTACAGTCTTCTTGTTGTTTGGATGACACGTTACGTAGGGCTGAGCAATTAATCAAAAATGTATGTGCGATTGGGTGGCTCGGTGGGTAGCACCACTGCCTCACAGCAATGAGGTCCCGGGTTCAATCCTACGGTGGAGCGGCCTGGGTCCTTTCTGTGTGTGGAGTCTGCATGTTACTCCGGCTATTCCGGTTTCCTCCCACAGTCCAAAGACGTGTGTTAGGTTAATTGGTGTCTCTAAAGTCTCCAGTGTGACCGTGTACGCGCTCTACGATGGATCCTGCCCTGTTGCTGGCCCGTGACGCTGGATTAAGCAGATGATAATGGATGATGGATTTGGCATTTCAGATCGATTAGCCGATTATAATATTGCCCATTTTTATTTCCCTAGTTTACAAAAAAAAGTTATTCTCAAACGTTTTTTAATTTAACTACCTTATTTTAAATTAAATGTATTTATCAAGATACACGGATAACAGTATCAACACAATAAATACCATACAGAAATAAGTTTATATAAATAAATACAAATATGTTAACGATTTCTCCTTGATAAACATTAAAGCAAAATCAAGTAAATTGACTTAACCTCAAAAATCAGGAAAGAAAAGAAAACTTGCATTTATTAAATCATATTTTTTGTGCAATATAAATGTAGGAAATCAGAGCAAACGATGAGGTTGGACAGCCTAACATCCTTGAGATTTAATAAAAGTAATAGCATGAGAATAGGAAAAACAATTGCATCTCTAAATACATTAGTTTAATAATATGCAGCTTACCACAGAGCTCTGAACTGCCAGACAAGACAGTGGGAAGCAAAAACGAAACAAGCCTAACTGGGGAACCCATCCTCTTGTGGGAGAGACCAGGCAACAAGAACAAGCTTCTCAAAAGTCGTTTAGGCAAGTGCAAGAGAAATGACACAGCATAGTGTTGAAGATCTCAAATGCGCAGTGTTGTGTAGCCTTTTTAAGAGCCTGCTTTTAGCTTGGAACTGCTACCTGAAGCTGTGGTTTCTCTCTCTCCCGTGCACTTCCACTCAGAGCATCCCACTAGCCCGGAGGAGCCAGTAGCAGCTGGCACTGCAGGGTTGAGAACAGCTCCTGCATGACCCGTTTGAAAATTAGATTAGCACCACATGGGTGCTGGCTCATCGAACATATCCCACAATTCTCTGAGGGTCTTTTTTTTTTTATGTTCGGATTTGCAGTGAGCAATGAGGGGAAATTAACTGATAATACCTCGGGACACTTTCACAGTTCCCAGTGTCAAGAAGTAAGGTTGGATTTGCGAAAAACAAGAAGCGCTACTTTCCAATATCTATTGGAGCTATTTTACATTTCTACTGGCAGAAACGCGACATGACATAGAGGCTGCTTCATGTATACTTTAGAGCTGCTGCAGTTTTCAGAGGCAAGTTAATGACCGATACTGTTACCTCAATATAGAGCTACAGAGTGAGTCAAAAGTCGTAGGACACGTCACCTGCTGTGGCGTGGACCCTTTGCAACGGCTGCCAAAACCACTTTTGAGATTTCTTAGTAGGTAGCGGTCTTCAGATGATCACTACGTGGCTTGTCATCCACAATTTCGGTTTCTTCGGATTTGGCTACGAGGGATGCAACAGCGCGGTGTGAAATTGGTGGTCTTTCTTGGTGTCGGTCGATGAAGCCTGTATCTATGTTGTTGCATCTGTGTTCTCCCGACATTCAAATCGTCAATTCCGTCTTCAGTTACCTGTGACGGGCAACACAAGTTTAGAAATTTGTGTGTCGATAACTTTTAAACTACATACGGTTTCAAGTTTGGTTGCGGCAATAAATTTCCGACATAATTCTGGCCTCCTTTGATACGCTATGTGACCACCTAAAAGACAGCCCCCCCTCTCACCCATTACTCGCTGGGGTATTCAGATATGTCATTTTCCCCTTTCGTTTCTGAAAGAAAAGGGTGTCTTTTGTGACTTTTGACTTAACCCTGTCCAGGTATGTGCCATTTTTACCATCCGCATCATGTTCTATGGAAGAGGTCGTTGACTGAAATGGACATGGAACACACATTACCATATCGCCATGTCACACACACACACACACGAATGCGTCACTTACTGCAAACAACATATATCAGCCAGATGATATAGAGACTCGAGTGAATGTGTAGCAGTTTGTATAGTAGAAATGCACCGATTGCAATTTTCTCGTCTGATTCCAAGTTTTGAACTTATGACTGGCCAATTCTGATTTTGGCTAATTCCAATTTGTTTTCCAGGAATTATAAATGACAGAATCCAAATCTTTTAGAATAATCTTTGTTATACTTTTCCTTAAATGCAAAACTTCTTCACGGCTCTCCACGGCTCTCCACGGCTCTAGCATTGATTGGCTTATGAGACCATATGGGCAGAAGAAGCAAAACACACTGTGCTGGAATGCAGGAAACCAATAATAATATGCTTCCAGTAATAATCAATTAAAACGGGGATCTGTTCGAATTATTAAGTTTAAATATGTATTAATCATAGTTCGTACTGTAACATCATAGGTTGTTTAGTGCTGTGCAGCGTCTTTGCCGTTTTGAGACCGTTTCCGGCCGCTAAATCTGCAAAGAATAGACAAATCTTTATTTCCTATTGGAATTCATCATAGTTTAAGAGCTTAACCATTAAATAAAATTAACATGAAAGATAATATATATTATTCAGTGAGATTTATATCGTGTTAGTTGTAGTGTCACTAAATATTTGGTTCATATCAGCATGGTTTGAATGTTCCCTGTATATTTGATGGTCGTGGGCAAGCATAAAATCATGCTGGATGAAACAGTCCATTCGATGGATTGGCATCCTGTAGAGGATTGTTCCGGCCTGGTTCCCTGTGCTGCCGTCTAGGCACCGGCTGTCCTGTGACTCTGACATGAGAATGAATGAGATCTTAAGCTGGATTCCTCATCAGCAGAACCCATTGCCACCATGCCCGGGTCCCACCAGAGTGCAGTAACTCCCTCCATGATCTAGTGATTAGGAGACGATGTACCTTCAATAACTTACCACAGGGGACTAATTTAAAATCTATTTTGTTATTTTATTGCTAATTTAAATTGTATTATTGATTAAAATTATATTATTTACTTCATTATACCATTACTACATCTTAATTATTCGATTAGCATCTAGCCCACCCAAGTAGGATGGTCCCTTTTTGAGTTTTGGTTCTCCCAAGGGTTCTTCCTTCTTTATTCAGCGAGGTTTTCCTTTTCACTGTCGCCCTAGGCTTGCTCAGTTTGTGATTGTTTTTTTTTAAGATAATATAATATTGTAAAGCTGCTTTGAGACGATGCTAAGTTGTAACAAGCGCTATATAAATAACATTTTACTATAACTTCTAAATGTAATGCCATAATTGGATACTACAGTATAACATTTTACCCTTTACTTTCTAAAACAGTGACCAAGTGTTTTTTGTACAATCACTGATTTCAAGTGGGAAAACTGGGATAGATTCTCCTTAGGAGTTTGCACGAGATCCAACTGTTTAGCTTGACAAGCACAAAGTACGTATTTAGTTGTTGCGGGTTTGTAAGTATTTTAAATAAAAATGGTCGTCTTGCGGTGTTTTTGTTTCAAGTGGTGAAAAAGTTCCAGTTGCTTGATTAAATGGCTTTTTTGGGACCCGTCGAGGCCGAATATCTCACAGTGCATCACTGTTTTAATGCCAAAACCAGCAGAACATTGGTTCTCTCCTCAGATGCTTCTTACTTTTCAGACACAGACATGCTTTGTTTTATGCAAATGTTCATATTAGTGTGGAATTTGTCAACACAGTAGGGAATCTCTTCAAATTGCCCACTTGACTGTGTTTTTTTTAATATTAAAAAGCCAAAATAAATCCACTTAACCCAACCACTGCTACAGTTAGGCAAATACAAACAGCCTGAAATGTGGCCTCTGGGATTTTAGCAATTCCGACACCATGAAGTCGGTCCAGCTCAATCAGAGCCTGTCTGAACATAGGCTTTGCGTGGAAAGAAACACATTTTAAGCTACACACACAACATAGTAACGCAATAACATGCAATGCTGCATGGAGCAGGTGGCACAAGGGGTTGACATCGTTACCCCGTGTCTTTTGAGATTTCATCCCTGGTTCGAACCTTGAATTTACAACTTGCTGCTCCACTGCGATTTAAAATAAAAAGATGCTCTACCCTGTGTACTACTTTGATAATGTTTATTGTTTGAAAGTATTTACACAGTTTAGATTTTAAACAACGGACGGTGCATTTATAGCTTAAGCCCAGCAAGTTTGCGTCTTATTTGTCATTAGCTTTGTCAGCTGCAAAAACAAATTTCGGCATCATCTATCAGCCATGCTCCCTAAACATCGGCATCCACCATTCAAAACCCCCTGTTGATCGACCACTAGTTTTCACTATATTAAACTCATCAGGATGTTTATAAATTATGATGGGTTTGATGCAACAAATGCCCTTCAACCTTCAATAGTTATTAATTATAATTATGTGTACACTGTGGCTTTTTTGACAGACTAGAACGTATTTGTTCAGCTTACATTATTCCTCATGTAACCTTTTGGAACGAACTAACAATGAGAACCGAGGTATTAGTAATTACTGCACGTAGCATCCAATGAAAGCAAGACTCTTAAGAGAGATCTTATTTGTAATAACATTCACCCTTTCTTTTGTGTTTTTGCAGCTTGGACTTCGAGGAATGTGCACACAAGCTGATCAAGATGGACTTCCCTGAAAGCCAGACGGTACAGTAGCTTATTTATTAAAATGAATTGTGTGTGTGTAAAGGACTGTACCAAGCATGGATGCTGTTCAATATCCAACCAACCAACGTCCTTTCGCTGTAATGGCTGATGTCTTAAGAATTATAATAGGAAATAAGAATCTTTCTTTTATATTTTTTATAATATATTTTTTATATTATATTTATTTTATATATATATATATTGTCTTTGTCTCGTTTTTTTTGTTGCTCAGATTAGTCTGTCATAAAAATCTGAGCCAAAAAAAAAAACGACACAAAGTACAGCACTGTATTAAATGTTTTCATATTTTTTTTATCAATATTACTGTTCAAAATAAAACTCTATGTGCATTATATCCAAGTCGCTATGTGACATTATGATGTCGTCCAGTTGACAGCCATTTCAATCAACGTCTTGTTTGACAGAATGTAATGCAGATCTTAAATAGCGCATACTTATACAGAGATATTTTAAACTTAAGTCCATGTCTGCTCTAAGGTAGTAGATATATGTCGTGGTGCCACATTCTGCCCTTAAATATGCCATCAACTGCACTCCTAGACAAAAGACAGGCTCAAAGGACAGAGAGGCTCTCAAGAAAATAAACTACCAAGGTTTCCAGATGATGTGTTAAAACTTCACTGTTGTCTGAAAAAGTATCAAAGATCAAATGAAGTTTATGACAAGAGTTGTTAAGTTGGATGTAGTGGTTGAACCACTATTTGGGCTGTTTGGCGATACTCCAAAGAGGTGATCTGATGAGAATTGAACAGCTTAATAGGGATGTAGATGTGTCCTGGTGTGGGGAACCTTTTCAGCTATTGGTACTGGTGAGCCGATTCACTGTGAAAAGTCAGTTCATGCTTTGGAGTACAGGAGAATATTGCAGGTAGGCTTCTCACTATTGAAAAGTCATTTTCTAAAGAATAACGACGTTATTTGTTAGCAAGGCTGCGCAAAAGGGTAACATGAGAACAGAAGTCCTTTAGACTCCAGTTTTGGCCGACCAGAAGCTCTACAGAGAATTGTTGGAAACTACCTATATCATGTATTCTTGTATAGGTTTATAAATTATAGTTCCAAATACAATGGTACCTCACTCCTCATTGTAAATTAATTGGCGTTTACAGAAATAACGAAACTCTCAGAAAATCTGCAACGTATGAGGCTTTGTTGTATGTAGGAGTTTATTATTATTATATTATATTATTATAGAGGTACTCCCTAAATTATGAGGGATATGTTCCCACAAGTCCATCATAAGTTAAATTTATCCTGAACCGAAGAGTTTAATATAGTCTATACTGTCTCAGAACCTGTTAGATACTTTTTAGCCCGTACGTTAATGTACAGACTGCCAAAATCATTAACACAAGGCTTATTTTATAAGAAATTATTTTAATTTGGTGAGCAATGGATTAAAAGTAAAAGCAAAACGCTGACCTATTGGTGAACACCATTGGCGCTAGGTGTTAATGCTAACTGCTTAGCCTGAAAGTTAGTTTTCCAGTTTGAAAAACCAGGCTGTCATTATTAACCTTTTTCCCGTGGGCACTTATTAGCGCTTAGAATACAGTACTGTAGATGTAAAAAATAGTGGAAAACACGATAAGGGGTCTTACCTGAGCAAGTGTCATTGTAAATACTGAATCAAAAATTGTGAATAGGCTAAAGTGCGCCAAATACAGACTAAACTACGAGAATAATGATAATGATAATAATTTCCAGGCAATTTAAAATGTGTTGAGAACCGAATTTGTTGACTTCTGAGGTAAAGGATAACAAAGGTGTATTTTTTTATTTATTTTTTTTCAAATAGCAGTTTAATTATTAATTCATTCAATCAACCGAATACTGTTTGAAATAATTTATAATTTAATAACTTTGAATTTAGTGATATAAACATTTCTGTTTTTTGCGATTTTGAACGGCATATCTGATCCCCAACTGCTGTTTCTTTAAAAATTGGTTTACCCTGGTAATTTGGAGCAAAACTAAACTGTGTTGTTATACTGGTGCATGTAGTTGGCTGTAGAGTAAAGAACAGGTGCGACGTTTAAAACTGGCCTGCATTTTGTTGAGAGATTCACATTTCTATCCTGAACCCCATCTGGGCTGTCTGAGGTTGATCAGGACATTCAGTGATTCATTAGAGCTCATGCATATTCCGACTGTCTGTGTTGCCAGCTAATAATGAGCAGCTCCAGACTAGAGTTAAACATCATCTCGTCGTGAGGCCGTGTTTTTCCATCAGAGGATAAATGGAAGTTTCCTGAACTTGTCCGTAGGATAAATGGACCAGTGGATCTGGTTGAATAACACACACTTTATTATTCAGTTAATAGGTAAACACTTACCTATTGTTACCTATACCACTCACATCTTCCAACTTCTCCAGGCATTCGTTTTAAATTAAACCAAAATGGCATTCGAAACGAATTTTTTAACCAGTGCTTTTATGCGATCATTAAACTGTCAGGTAGCGTGTGTGTTGAAATTGTCATTTACGTCAGTCTGGTCACCCTGTGAGTAAATGCATGCTGTAATTTAATACGAGTGACTTGTCTCTAAATAAGCTTGGCATTTAAGACTGGAAATGAAAAGCTTTTCATTAAAGAAATGCTCAGAAGATTCATCTAAAAGTTGTATCTATTCTGACATCTACAATTTGCACTAGCTAAGTGTGCGACTTAAATCTGGACCTTCATTTTACAGCCCAGACTGATGAGCTAGTTGAGTGTTAAATGTGCTGCTGTGAAGTGTAAAAACAGCCCACCTGTCCTGTAACTGCAAGTGTAAATCCATTATGAGGGCAGCTTGCAGTGTGAATGTTGATGAAACAATCATGACTTTAATTCCGAGAAGTGGCATAAGTTTTCACATCCTATTGTGGGTGGAAATAGTTGTAAGAATGCTGGGTAAACATTGTAGTTCAACAGGTTTGCTGTGTAGTCCAAAACAACACCCAAAATCTGCATACGAAAACCTCTGGACTATAGCAAGGAAATAGCTTCAAGACTCCAAGACTTCCTTGGGACAGACCAGGTGGAGTAGATTCAGGCTTACATTTGTAGTGGTAAATGTAATCAGAGATGCACCAAACCTTCGACCGCTGTTTTCTTCCATAGTGGGAACCATTCAGGAAAAAGGTTCATGTCAGACTGGGCCTGGGGAGCAGATGTGAATGAAGAACTAACAGATGTCAGGGAACCAAAGCTGTGAATTCTGACAGATTAAACTTGATATTTTAATAGCATCTGTAATGGAGAGCACGGAAAATTCAGCAAAGCATTCCGTTTTGATCATGGTAACCATGGTCATAGCTGTGCCCTCCCCGTGTCCACATGGGTTTACTCTGGTAAAGGACAGGAATTTGGCCCTGATTTGAGTCCATATATGTTAGACTAGCCCTTCTATGTTGAAGTGTTGATGCAACCTTGTGTCTGTTGTTGAACGGCCATTGATGCTAAAGAGTGGCATTAAACAAACAAACATGATCACAGTTTTCTATTTGCATCCTAAGCTGGCATTCCCTGGGTGTAGACTGGACCGAAATCACAAACGCCCTTCCCACTTTTACATTGAATGCCCCACTTGGTATTTGAACCCAGACCCTATGGCTTAAGCCACCTGAGCAGCTAACATTTAACGTACTGTGAAAAAGTCTTTCGATTTGTTGCTTAGCAATGCTATAATGACCACACATTACATATTGTTAAAGATTTCACCCAAAGCTTACACACTTGGATTTTTTTGGATTTATAATCCTTATTCTAATCTGAAAATAATCCTTCATACTGTAGGCTAATACAGTTTGATTTAAGGCTCAGTGAAGGGCTGTTGGTACAGGGTTTGGGTGGTACAGTTTTTAAATGAAGTATCTAAAGGGAGGAATGATGATCAGTTATGAGAGTGTAATACAGTCTAATGGGATTGAGGGAACAGATGGTGGATCGTCTCGTTTTTTCGACTCGCTGTCTTTTCTTTTAAGCTCACTCATCCTCTGGTCTGGTGCTGCTTTGTTCTGTCCAGAGAGCTCCTCCTGTGTCAAAACACACTCGGTCACTATTTTCCTTTCCATTCCAATTTCTGTGCGATTCGTTTGGTCTGATATGCATCTATTTAGGATAATGCGCGGCATGGTGGCACAAGTGGTTAAAAGTGGCTGTAGTTTAACAAAAGTTTGAGTACCCTATACTGTAATAAGTGCCCTGAGCTAAACATAATTAGCTTATCTGATCAATCATAACCTGCTTACTGTTTTGCAGTTTACTGTTAGCAATGATGCCAGAAGTTAAAGGAAAATATCAAATATGAAATTATCGAATCCTTTCCATATCAGCGTCAAAGGTAGAAAGGTTAAGGGTAGAAACCCTGTCCTCATATTTTATACACTGTGTTATGTTGTTTACCCTGGGGCAGAAACTCTCCACTTCTGAGCGCTTTCAGTTTTATAGATAGATTGTTAGGGAGGATAATGAGCACATCAGTGAGCTGTTCATAGGTACAGAAAAGCTTTGGCATTTATTCTCGCTTAACATACTCCTGTGTGTACAGGGATTATTTCATTAGCCAGGATGTGCCCTAGCATGCAGGAAAGCCTAATGAATACACGTGCCACTTTTTCCGGATGGGTTTCCTTGTGAGAAATTAATTCTCTAGCCATGGTCCAATAACTGTGCAATTACTCCAGTTTTTGTTTGTGGTTGATACATGCCTTCTGTAACCACACTGTAAGTCTGCCCACATGCGTACTGTAAACGTGCGTGCGTGCGTGCGCGTGCGTGTGTGTGTGTGTCATAAGAAAGCAAATGAAAAGTCAAAGCAGCCAAATAAGATGCAAACTCAATTATGGTGATTGAGTAGCAAGTGACATATTCATGATGTGGACAGACGCATGTCAAACTGGATGAGAGTGCCGCACATTGACTGTTCAGGAGGGTGTATGGTCACCCAAGACTGTCAAAACACCCTGACAGTGATGAACAGGATCAGATTGCCCAGCAGTTCTTGTGGGTTCTCTTCGTAGAGATCTTCCTCCTTGGAAACTGGACATTTTTGCGTGGTGGCCTGTTTTCAGTCCAGCAGTGACACAGGTATCCACTCATACCAGCACAACAGGCACACCACAACCACATCGGTGTCACTGCAGTGCTGAAATCCACCACTCAACAGGACCTGGTCAGGGCTGGTTCTGTGGGGGTTCTTACCATTTGGAGAACAGAGTAAAAGACACGTAGTTAGTATGTCGAGAAACAGATGGACTACAGTCTGTAATTGTACAATTCTACAAGGTGCATCAATATGGTAAGTGGAACTGATCAAACGACAGCGAGTGTATAAATAAGGAGGTCTGCCCAGTAAAATGATCGGTGTGTGTACTTTTGATCATCTAAACGAACTTGTTTCATGGGCAAAAAAAAGTTGATTGGTGGTGTTTCTGGCTGAGTGGCAAAGCTTAGTGATTGAATACTAATCCGAAGGTTGAGAGCCCATATAGGTCAAGTGTTGGTCCCTTGAACAAAAAAAAAAATCAATCTTTATTTTATATTGTATTGAATGTGTTTTCTCTAAATGCCTGTTTAAAACAAATAGCGATCTTTGTTTTTGTTTGTGTGACTGTAGAAAGAGCTGTGTAACATGATCCTGGACTGCTGTGCCCAACAGAGGACTTATGAGAAGTTCTTCGGACTGCTGGCAGGGGTACCTAATGTTATTAATTCTCTCAATGTTTTGTGAATTCTCTCTCTGTTTGTGGAGCTTTATATTAGTTGTATTGCTCATTCCGAGGCTTTTCCAAAAGCTTTTGTTCAATCATATATCATGTACATCTGTATGCTGTCTGTCTGTGTGTTTGTGTGTCTGCTTGTCTGTCTGCCCATTTGCTTACCTACAGTTCACTCTACCTACAGGGCTACCTGTCATTAGGTCTGGCTAACTGTCTTAGCATTGATCGGTCAACCAACTATATTTATCCATTTATGGGTATGTCCCATTTAACAAAATACATTATGTTCTGCCTAGCAGGTCGCTGACCGAAGTGGACATTGACTGGACATTACTCTAGTCTAATCTATATATATGCCACTGAAATGTAGATATAAAGAGCGATTTTGCAAGAACCTGCAATGCAAATGAACCGTAAATGCACTGTAGTTACCATACTACCATATAGACTGGATGCTTAATGCCACTTTATTTATGGAAATTCGCAGTGATGATAGAAAATCTAGTTATTTACTGTTAGGACCTAGAGGAAAATCATTACGCTTGTGGAAGATATGATGGATCTGATCCTTTTGTTTGAAGCCCAAAATGCATTGATAGACAGTGTTACGAACAACACGGAAGATCCGTCAGGTAGGGGCGTGGTGATCTTTGGTCGGTATTGACAATGTCATACGTCCTGTTTATTACGCCAACTAATGCACTTGCATATTTGAACACCAGAGGCCACCATGGCCCACACACATTTAAAACTCCTACTTTCTTTTAATTACAGGAGACTGAATATTTTTGTTTAAAGGTTTATAGAGGAAAATGTTTTTGCTTGGTTATTTATTTTTATTGTGGGTTTTGATCTGTTTGTTTGAAAAATGTGGTCAAGAAAATGTGCAGAAATAACATCTCAAATAAGAAAACTGAGTTGCCAACTTTGAAAAGCGTATGGTTGCATCTTTACAGTCAGATAAATGGGGCCTCACGGTCGAACCCAGGCCATAACAAGCCAAGTTTGGGACTGTGGTGGCTTAGTGGTCAAGGTACTGGACTATGAACCAGAAGGTCCAGTGTTCAAATCCCACCTCTGCCACAGTTGGTCAGTTGGGTCCCTGAGCAAGGCCCTTTAACTCCCAATTCCTCGGATTGTAAGACTATTTTAATTAATTAGTTAACTTCAATGAATTTGCTCTGGATAAGGGCGTCTGCTAAATGACACAGATGTAAATGTACTGTACTGTACACGACAGGCACAAACTTACAAATGCCATTTACAGACTGTTTCAAATCAGTAGAGGACCGGCATACGTGAGACACAGTCTCTAAACACATCAACCAAGTGCCATCTCTGGGCTACCAAACAAACTAGCACATGTACGTTTAGGCAGTTTCTCGCGCTAGCACGAATGATGAACTGCTGCTTTTAACCTCTTCTCTCCCGCCGTTTCTTATAAATGCGCAGCGTTGACTGACTGTCGAGATGACCGGCTGTTTGTAGCCACAACATTCAGACTTAAAAGACCGACCTTAAATGTATTATAACCTTTAAGACCCTAGTCGTTCATGAAACGGTCGTTAAAAACGGTCGGTTTTTTTTGGTGGACATGTATCTAATGCTTATATCACCGACAGAGATTCTGCCTGCTAAAGAAAGAGTACATGGAGAGCTTTGAGGCAATTTTCCAGGAGCAATATGAAACCATCCACAGACTTGAGACCAACAAGCTGCGTAATGTCGCCCGGATGTTTGCGCACCTCCTCTACACAGACTCTGTCCCGTGGAGTGTGAGTATGATTCACGCAGTTCCTTATTAAGTCTGCATATACAGATTCAGCTTTGTTTTCCTATTAAACTGACCTCCTTCACGCTGTTTATCTAAGTGACTCATCTATGCAGAACAGTGTTGAGCTTGGTGCGAAGACTTTTTGCAGACAGTCTGTAGTTTTATTAGCAGCACTGTGATTACTTTCTTCATTTGTCTGGCTGATAGTCTGTCACCTTGCCTCTTGTCTGCAGGCCTACTTATTTACTTGCTTGCCCAGCTTTCAGCCTGTCCACTGTTTCTGTTAATAGTATTTGCTTACGGGCCATTATTGCTTACGGGACATTATATTGTGTCAGTCTAGCTGTTTTATAGAAGCGATCTTTTTATTCGTCTGACTGGCAATAATAACTATCTAACTGGCTTTATTTTTTGATTTACTGTGATAAACAAATAGAAATCAAACATCTCTATATATATGTTCACACTGCTAAAGTTAGCTAAGTTGATCATAACTTCCAGAATGCTACAAATCAGCCATTAACGATCACAAGTACATAATCAATACCAATTATTTAAAAAAAAAAAAAATCCGTTTCAACACTTGGTGTGAAGAATTATTTCCATTGCTAGAACATGCACACAAAAGTTAGAAAGTTTAGAAAGATCATTTAGAAAGATGCATTACAGTAAATTTAGCCACAATTATTAACGCACTGCTTATTTTATAGAGTTGAAAAACCGCGTGTAATTTACTGAGTAATGCTTTGTAAGTAAAAAGCAAAACTGCTTTTTTTTTTGTTGAACTCTGGGCACTAGCTGCTAATGCCAACTGCTCAGCCTGATAGCCAAGAGGATTCGGTTCCTGTTTTCAGTTCAGTTGGCTGCCTTTGTAGGACCAATTGGGACTTATTGGCACTAAGAATTCTATGCTGTTGGAAAGGAAATCGAAATGCAACGAAAACCAGACTGGTCAGTGCGATCATCTTTCCCATAACGACGTACGGCTGTGGAAGTTGGACACCGAAGAAAACCGGCAAAAGAAAAATTGACTCGTTTGAATTGTTGTGCTGAAAAAGAATGCTTCAGTTACCTTGGACTGCCATGATAACGAACAAGTCAGTTCTGGGCTGCGTCAAACCAAAAATGTCACTAGAGGGAAAAATCACCGAACAGAGCCTCTTCTTCTATTTTGGCCACGTCACGCACGCTAACTTGTTGGAAACATCGTTAATAGTCGGTAAAGGCAGCGGAAAGAGAAGAGGACGCCAAAGATCACGATGGCTTGAATTACAAATGAATTACAAATGGATTACTAAAATTAGTGAGAGCGAGGGTTTTTAAGGCTTTTCTTTTACCTTCTATATTTCCTGATGATCTACATTGGTGTGGTTAAAACCGAAACATTTTAAGCTTTAATTAACCACAGGTTCTGGAGTGTATGAAGATGAGTGAGGAGACGACGACGTCCTCTAGTCGTATTTTCGTGAAGATCCTTTTCCAAGAGCTGTGCGCCTACATGGGGCTGCCCAAGCTCAACGAGAGACTCAAAGACATGTAAGGCGTTGTTTTACTGTTCAGATGGGATTCACCATCACTAGTCAGTGGCTGCAGGACAGACTTTTTACCCCAGCTCATGTTTTGTTGTCAGGACTCTGCAGCCGTTCTTTGAGGGACTTTTTCCTCGCGATAACCCAAGGAACACAAGATTCGCCATCAACTTCTTCACTTCCATTGGCCTCGGTGGACTCACGTAAGGACTTCTCCATTTCGCTTGATTACTTTTGAGAGGTTGTTTTGGATGGCTCGACGTTCAGTGCATGCAGGTCGTGCCAGGAGCATGACCACACTAATGCTGGGTCCATATAAAACGATAATGGGAGCAAGTTAAAAAATAATTGAATTTAAATAGTGTTAAACAGCTTTTATTTCTTATCCAGATTCCTCTTTTTGACTTTGTCTTAATTCCTGAAACAATTCATTATTTTATTAGTTTATGTCATTTAGCAGACTCCCTTATCCAGAGCAACTTAGAATTAATACAGTCTTACAATCCAAGCTATTGGAGGTTGAGGGACTTGTGTCACAGCTATGCCTGTCCTCTACTTATTTGTAACAGTCTGTAATTGGAGATTGTAAATTTATGTGCCTGTTGGATTGTAAGTACAGTAACATGTGTGTCATTTAGCAGACACCCTTATCCAGAGTGAATTATAATTAAAATAGTCTTACAATCCAAGTAATTGTGGGTTAAGGGCCTTGCTCAGGGTTCCAACTGTAGCAGAGATGGGATTTGAACCCTGGGCCTCCAATAACTTACCGCTAAGGGCTCGTTATCTTAAATCTATCTTGTTATTTAATTGTTAAATTGTTCAGTCATTTTATGTACTTAATTTTGCTATTACTATAAATTAACTATTTTAATTAGAATCTAGGCCACCCAAGTAGGATGGTCCCTTTTTAGAGTCTTGGTCCTCCCAAAATTTCTTCCTTCTCTATTCAGGGAGTTTTTCCTTGCCTCTGCTGCCCTAGGCTTGCTCAACTTGGGATTGGCTTTTTAAGAAAATATAATATTGTAAAGCTGCTTTGAGGCAATGTAAAAAGCGCTATATAAATACATTTGACACATGATTACTCTGGTGTTCATAAAATGCATCTCTATTAGATGGCGTAATAAACGAGAAAACATAATCCAACTCGACGATGCATTGTTTCTTGGTTTTGTGTCACAATGAATCATGATAACCCTTGTTCATGGTCTAATTGTGTTCTTTTATTACACTAAATTACTTGGCTCAGTTATCAGATTTCATGGCTAGCACTGCTGTGCAGATGATACTTCATTCCGAGACATTTCAAAGCAGCTATACGATCGCCTTTGTGATACGACGACAAACCGCATCGGTAAATCTGGACACGACTGAACTGATCTACCTTCTAGCAAAGAACTCCCTGGCACTGGACCTCTCAAACAATATAGACGGCGACAGAGAATCTTAGTGATTCCTTCAATTCAATTCAACCTCAATTTTTCAAACATCACATCATCACCAGCGCTTGCAGATTTTTTTTCATCACAAAGTCAGAAGCTGCTCATATCCTCATGTAGACTCTTATCATATCCAGGCTTGATTACTCCAGTGTTTGCTTTGCTTTGCTGGTGTGCACTCATCTTTCATTGCTCTACTAAAGGGCATTCAGAATGCTGCAGCCCATCTGGTTCACAACCTACTTCTGTTTTCTCACATCACACATTTACTGAGGTCACGCCACCATCTTCTTGATGTTGCAAGGATCAAATTTTAATCTTCGTCCTTTCATTTACATTATTTGGTTCAGAAATATCCAATAACTCCACGTTCCAACTCAGGACTTTAGCTTCAGGACTTCCGGTACATAATTTGTTTCTTCTTCTTCTTTTTTTTTTTTGGAAGCAGAAGTCTGAAGACTTAACTATTTAAAGGGAATGTTTTGTAATCCTCATTTTTTCAGTGCTTGCCCACATACACAATGGTGTTTTTTTTTAGCGTTTATTATACGAGTGGCACAGGCAAAAAAAAAGGCTGCTCTTGCAAAAATTTCAAAATGAACTTAATGTGGACACCTAATGAATGGAGTGGTCACTTAACTTTCATTTTATTATATGAGGTGCAGGTGCTTCTCGCCGGGGCAGGTGTTGAGCTGTGGCCGAATGAGTTTGAAGAGTATTAGTGTTTTTTCAAAAGTGAGATTTTTGGGAGGAAAAAAAAACTTTTGAAATAGTAATGTTTTTTTTTTTTTGGCTTGGTGCCAGCCCTGGACAGGGTGCCAATCGATAGTAGGGCACGCACACGGTCATGCACTAAGGGCCACTTTAGAGACACCAATTAACCTAACATGCATGTCTTTGGAATGTGAGAGGAAACCGGAGTACCCAGAGTAAATCCACACAGATTTAGGGAGGACATGCAGACTCCACACAGAAAGGACACAGGACCTTTTTGCTCTGAGGCAGCAGTGCTACCCACCGAGCCACCGTGCTCTCTACCCCCACCCCAAGCAGAATCAGAATCCGATAAAATACAAGCTGTTTGCACATGTTCTAAGGCTCTGATGAGAGCGTGTGAATAAACGTGAATTGTAAATCTGCTAACAACCTGTCTCGTTTCTCTTCAGTGATGAGTTGAGAGAACACCTGAAGAACGCTCCTAAGATGATAATGACACAGAACCAGGATGTTGAGTCGTCAGACTCGTCTTCATCCTCCTCTTCCTCATCCGACTCATCCTCATCTGACAGCGATGACAGTGACTCCGATTCCTCCAGCAACTCGGACTCATCCAGCAAATCCAGCTCCTCTGGTAATTATCTCATTTCAAATGTTCATAGATAAGGTTTTAATCACCTGTCCAACAGAACGTTCATAGAACCCACATAAAGGCTTTTATAGCAGATCGTTGTCAGCATACTGAGAAGCAGATCTGCTTTTTTTGGCATGTGAATGGAAATCAAAACCATCTGTTATAGCATAAACATTCATAGTGGTTCATCATTCAGAATCCTAACTCCACCAAAATGTGGCCGCAGGTTCTTTAGACTACAAACGTCACTTTTCGGTTACATTTAGGACGTATAAGGATTTATTAAGGAAAAATGGTTAGTCAGTCTCCATTAGGTACTGACAAAGCAAACGGAGTGCAGTGAACAAAGTTGTTGTACCTCAATCTGTATCTTTAATGCAGAGCGTTAAGGCAAGCGGCAAGGCAAGCTTTCAGTAAAGCATCGATCTAGAAAAATCAGTCAGAAATCAAGAGTTGGATTTGAACTCACTGATTCTAAGAGCACGTTTACCCTCACTATGACTTTAGTCGCTTTTCTTCGGTACCCGTAAACGTAACGCAAGAGTGTAATGCGGTTACCAGGTCTGCTGTAAATCTAAGAGACTAATTTGAAGATTGTTTTCACAGACCTGGTTGGGTTTTTAACTCGTGGGATCTGGCAACCCTGGAATTGAATGCAGAACCTGAACACTTTGTGAATACTTGAATGAAGATATTGATTATTTAATAGTTTGATGTTAACATCACATCTTTCAGTGAAATTACTGGCTGGTTGGAAAGTTAAAAAAAAAAGATTATTAAAACCAGTTCCAGCCAGGCCAACACCGAAAAGGACGTGCATGACTAAAAAAAAGCTTGCAGGCTTGTTGAATGTGTTGAGTAAATTCACGAGTTTTATAGTTAGGATGCATTAGCCCTCATGCTTACGCGCAAGTGCACTTATTTATATATATATATATAGACACAGCCACCATTTTGCTTGCCTTGTAGACCTGAAGTCAGACAGTAGCTCATCTGCTGTTGCACAATTGTTATTCATCATCTAATCTTTCATCAGCGCTCACATGTTGCTAGTGGCTGGACATTTATGGTCAATGACCTGTTTTCAGTCCTTGATCCACTCATACCAGAACAACACACACTACCACCACCTCAGTGTCACCACACTCCCGAAAAACATCCATCAGCCTAATAGTACCTGATCTGTGGTGGTCCAAAGTATGTCGAGAAACCGATTGAACAGAAATCAGTAACTGTAGAACTGCAAAGTCTACATCTCTATGGTAAATGAAACGGATAACAGGAACAGTGAGTGTAGAAACAAGGACTTGCACTTAAAGTTGCTATTAAGTGTATTTTTTTTTGTGTATCGACATCGACTTAAGCTCACACATGCATAAGCATTGGGTAAGTGATGAAGGTTGACGTGCCAATGCTGTAAGACTGTTCGTAAATTCACTCAAACGCTTTCAGAGAGCCTACAAGCACTTTATCAGTCGTGCACGTGCTTTTTAGAGTTGACCTGGTTGGAACTCGCACTTCTGTGGTTCTCAGGGGCACTGAGAAGACTCCAGCCATCACACGTACAGCCTGAAATGGCTTACGCTCATGTACTACATCAAATCTGAATGACTTATATTTCCTCCATCGTACACAAATGTTCTTTTTCTTTATTCATACGTATAACACACACAACAGATTTCTTCACGCATTAATTGATGCGTTTTAAGACATTTCAACAGATTGAGAATTTGACCGATAATCTTCCTGTTGCATCCTCCTACAAACATAACCCGGATGTCATATTTAGCCCTGCAATAGAAAGTATTACAGTGACATTGCCCTGTGCCTGGGAGGACCTGGGAACATTGTTAGAATTCAAATACACTGCCTGACCAAAAAGGTGTCTCAGGCTAATATTTTGTTGGCTCGCCTTTAGCTTTGATTACAGCACACATTCGTTGTTCCATCATTTCCACAAGTCTTTGAAATCTTGTGTTGATGATGGGAGATTTAGAACGAGTCTTCTCCAGCACATCCTAAAGATTCTGAGTGGGGTTCAGGTCTGGACTCTGTGATGGCCAATCCATGTGTGAAAACGATGTCTTATGCTCCCTGAACCACTCTCTTACAATTTGAACACGACAGTTGCTGATATTGTTCTCTTGGAATATGCCCGTATCATCACGGAGGAAAAAATCCATTGATGGAATATCCTGGTCGTTCAGTATATTCAGGTAGTCAGCTGACCTTATTTTTTTTGGGAACGTAACGTTGCTGAACCTATACCTGACCAACAGATTTGAACCTCAGATTATAGCACCACGCCCACGGGCTAGTACGGTAGGCACTAGGCGTGATGGGTTCGTCACTTTAGCCGCCCCTCTTCTTGCTCTGATGCAGCCATCGCTTTGGAGCAGGGTAACTCGGGACCTATCAGACCACATGACCTTTTACTTCCATTGCTCTCCAATTGCTCCCTAGCAAATTGAGGCAGTTTTTGCCAGTTAGCCTCACTGGCAAGTGGTTTTCTTCAGGCTGCACAGCTGTTCAGTCTCAATCCATTCAGTGCCATTGTGCATGTGCACGGTTGCTTTTGTACGATCCGATTTCACCAAACTTTTAAATTATCGCAGATTTTTTCTCAGCCACATTCCTTCCCCGAAGATGAGGTTTCCCCAGTGTCCTTCCACTTTTTATTAATGGGTTGGGCAATTCTTAACCTGATTTTAGTAGTCCCAGCAATCCCCTTAGACGTTTTTAACGGCTTCAGGATGTTTTCTTCACATTATTGTCAGTTATGGCTAAAGAACTTGTTGCCAGCTGAAACCTAATTGGCTGTGCAGGAATTATCCAATGGTATGCTCTTGCATATATTTGCTTAGTTCAACTGAGGTGGTGACCTTTTTTTGGCCAGGCAGTGTATGTTTTATGAGAAACATTGTTGTCTTTTGCGTGATGCTTTTAAAAATGTTTAAATTGTTTAAAGGCAGTTTAAATTGAGCCTTATACTGTTTGGGCTTTTGGTTATACAGAGGTGCTAGAGCTTTCAACTTAAACCCTGTTTTTAGGATATCTTGACCAACCCATACAGCAGTTTCTCTCGTCTTGACTCTCTTGTCTCGTCCTGCCTCTATACATCCTTGCAGTGCAGGTCTAAACTGAAACTATAAAAATTATAGTGCTGATATTTTAGTGGCTACAAACTATTGTCTGGTTTTACTTATGTTCAGAATGCCCCTCCCCCTCTAATAACATCTGTTGTTATACTTGGCAACTAAATATTCTGCTCACGTTTTCGATCATTTTCATGATTTCTTTTCCCCTGCAGACTCCGATTCGGATGGAAGAGGCAAGAAGAAATCCCAACGTGGAGCAAAAGAGAAAAGGTCCAAACGTAGCTCCCCTGTAGAACAGAGACACAGAAAACGGCACGAAAAAGAAAGACAAGACAAAACTAAAGAGGTGCCCAAAAAACGAGGGGACAAGTCAAGAAGGGACTCGTCTGATGAATCAGAAGGTGGCCGAAAGGACTTATCTAGTGCACGAGAAATGGCACGAAAGGGTTGTGCTGATGTGCCGAAACGAGGACGAAGAGACTCGCCTGAGGTGAGGGACAGAGGTCGAAGGGACTTGTCTGACATGCGGGAACGCACACGAAGGCATTCGCCCGATGAACGAAGGCAGAGGGACTCGCCTGATGCACGGGTACACGGACGAAGGGAATCACCTAATGTGCCTAAACAAGGACGGAGGGAATCACCTGATGTACGGGAGCGAGGCCGAAGGGGATCACCTGATGCGCCCAAACGAGGACGTAGGGAATCTCCTGATGCACGGGAAAGAGGCCGAAGGGGATCGCCTGATGCGCCCAAACGAGGACAGAGGGAATCTCCTGATGTACGGGAAAGAGGCCGAAGGGAATCGCCTGATGCGCCCAAACGAGGACGGAAGGCATCACCTGATGCACGGGAACGAGGCCGAAGGGAATCGCCTGATGTTCCCACGCGAGGGCGGAGGGAATCACCTGATGCAGGTGAACGAGGCCGAAGGAACTCCCCTGTCGAGCGCCCCCGAAGGGGTTCGTCCGATGGCTCACCAGAACGTGGAGGACGGAAGGACCGGGATCACCGAAATCGAGAGGTTAAGGATTCGGGAAGAAACAAGGATGCCAAAAGTAGCCCAAAAAGGGACAGAGAGCGTGAAAGACGGCGCAGCAGAGACAGGGTAAGGTCAAAGTCGAAATCCCAAGAGAGGGGACACAAGGACAGCAGAGAGTCGTACAGGAATGGAGTGGAGCGTGAGGACAAAGAGAACAAGGAGAACCGGTTCAGGGAATCCAGGAGGAGAGAGGACAGAAGTGTTGAGAGGTCACCCCGGAGACACAGATAACTCCCAGCATGGGTGGAAACAAAAGAATGCGATCTTGTTTGTCACTGTTAGCCACCTCTCACTTCCTAGAATCCTAGAGGGACAGAGAATGGAAAGGTCTGGTTCCTAGCATCGTGTAAATCCAGTGCATCATGGGAAATGGGGTCCAAACAGACAATTGTTGATGGTGACTGCAACTGTATTTGTACTATGGAGCTTGTTTTGTATTTTCTGGTTCTATTTTCCCAAACATGCTTTGTTTTCATTTAAATAATTGATTAAATGTGTTTTAAATGTGAACCATGGACTGAATTTATTGATGTGCAAGATCATAGCGTTGAAATCATCAGCTTTTGCTGCAGAGGTTTTTTGCAAACCTTTAGTTCTATTGAGTAAAGCAGTGGAATAGCATGGGAATTTACGCTGAATTCAGTGAGTACGGGTAGAAGTGAACCCCGGACTGGACACCCGGTCACTTTCGTGCTACAAAATCAGTGCTAGAAATTGCTGCTGTACCACTTGAGTACATGTATAGGTCAGTTAATGTGCAGGATTCATGTCTGAATGACAGAAAACTAGTACGAGTGAACCCTGCTGACACATGATTTACAGTCTTGAAAGAAAAATCCAGTATAAAGTACTGTACAATATAGTAACATTATATTTAATTAATATTATTGTTCCCAATGTTTTAAACTACTATGGTAATGATGTTAAATGGTGCAACATGTACTAAAAAAAACTTTTAGAAGAGTATTCATTTTAATTCATTTTCAAAACGTACTTGTTAAAGGTCTGATTTGACCACTTAAAAACCGTTATGGTAATAGGGTTGTGAACAGTGTGGTTGTAGCATGGTTCTTGTGCTCCCAAATGGTATATATATAATGGTATCCTGTTACCAGTTATTTCCGCTGCGCTCTGATGGTGCAGTGCTGGTCCACGTCCAAGTGAAGTCAAATTCATTTAGATACACTTTTCACAATGGAGCAGCTTTATAATCTTAGGTTTTCTTATATCTAAGGCAAATTGAGGATGCCTAGGGCAAGAGTGGAAAGGTAAAAAAAAACCATAAACAGTATAAGTAACAAACTTTGGGAAGACAATGAGACAAAAGTCCTCCTTGGGTGGCTCAGATCTAAGGATTAAACAAATGTATTTACTCAAATAAGTCTGTAATACGGAATGGGGGCATCATTTAGTCCAGTACACACTGCAGGATCACCAGGTCCTCGGCAGGGAAAAACTTTGGTTGCGTCTCCTCTCCTGTCTATCAGAGGATGGCGGGCATTATTGCCCTCTTCTGTGGCGAGGGCATCTAGTTCTCATCACCTGAGCTGCTGAAGTAACTGAAGCTTATTTAGAGTTATTAAAGCATCCACTAAGTATCCAAAAGTTTCTAAATATGGACAAGTCTAGGAAGTCTTATTGGCTGGATGCTATAGGGCGTTTGACCTCTGTTGGTACCCAATGGATGTCATGGGGATGGCTTGAGAGTTCCTGACTGCCCCACATACCCACCCACAATTATCCTAGCCAGGGTTGCTATTCTATTCTGGATTAAGATTAGGGGATAATCCACCTCTGCAGGAATACACTGGGAGTGGGGATATGACTTGGAGTACAGTGGCTACTTGGAGACACGATTAGATATTGGCGGTAAGTGAGTCTGGCTGTGAGGAATCATTTTATGCGGACTTTTAGATCTTTGACTTACTGGACATCCAACCTAGACGCAGTAGCTTACAGTATTATATTTTATTAGCAGTAGGGAATGCCCTTTCTTTGTTTAAAATAAGACTGACAGCTGTCTTCTGGATGGTCCATCTCTAGCTTAAATAACAGTCATTTTAAATAACACAAAGCAGACTCCACCAAGCCATGCCCTTCTCCATCATGTGTCCGTTATGTAAAGGCGACAAGCCGCTGTCTCTTCTCATCTGCGGATTGCTGACTGTGATCTGTGTCCGTTCTGCCCTCCAGGATCCCCTAAAGATAATGAAGTCCTTGTTCATCTCTCCAAGGGTAAACACTGTTATATATTAATGTGCCCTAGAAACATGCTCTTGTGCCTTTGCACTCTTGTAATGGGATGTCAGTCGTCCTCTAGAGCAATCACTGGTGAGACGGAGGTGGTTAGCTTCGTATGTCAACCAAAGAGTGAAAGAGGTGTGGGTAGATGAGTGTTTTGACTTTATTGACCTCAGGGAGGATGCTGGAATGTATTTTCAGTGCTGTGTTTGGAACGTTTGGTCATATCCATCAAATCTTTAAAATATCACATATTCTTATGTCCTGAACCCATCATCCGTCCCTCTGGTGATCCACTTTCTTCCTTGAGAAGATGGATAAAGTGATACCAAGTCAAGATTAAAAAAAGTTTACTTTAAAGTTTACTCTGGTCCTTATTTTTTAAATCGTGAAGGTCCCAGCCGTTCACAGTCGTGTGAAAATGTCATTCTCGGTACCTATTTTAGGACTGGCTTTAGTCTGCTTGTTGTGGTTTTAAACTTAAGTTCTCTAGAAGATTCAGTCATTTATTATCTTCTGTTTAATTCACACAGGGTCGTGGGCCAGCCGGTGCTCAACCGGCAACTTTGGGCGCAAGGGCAGGAACAACCCTAGATGGGATGCCAGTCCAAAATAGGGCAAACACACACACACACACACACAGTCACACATTAAGGGCCACTTTAGAGACACCAATTAACTAAACACGCATGTCTTTGGACTGTGGACTGAATGCCTGGAGTAAACCCACATAGACACAGGGAGGACCCAGGTTCCTTATGAGCATCAAGCCAGAGAACAAAATGCATTTCTGCAGAATATGGATAAAGTGATACCAAGTCACCAAGATACCAGGTCCTTAGGTTTTCAGTTCATGTCTCTTTGACTTATCATTCATTAGTATTTGCAACCAGACTTGTTTCGGCTATGGACATTGGTCTCCCAATATTTCGGTTTGAACCCAGTTCCTGTAGTTTGTATGATTTGAAGTAAAATACTATTCTTCGGGGCAGCACGGTAGGTCGATGGGCAGCAACGGTGCCTTATAGCAAGAAGATCCTGGGTTCAATCCTTTCTGTGTGGAGTCTGCATGTCCTCCCTGTGCCTGTATGGGTTTACTCCGAGGACTGAGGTTTCCCCAGTCCAAAGACGTGTGTTAGCTTAATTGGTGTCTTTAAAGTGGCCCTTAGTGTGTGACTGTGTGCCCTACGATGAATTGGCACCCCATCTAGGGTTGTTCCTGCCCTTGAGCCTGGAGTTGCCGGGTGGGCACCGGCTGGCCCGCAACCCCATGTGGTTTAAACGGAAAATAATGGATGAAGATATAGATATAGATGAAGATATACATCGTAAACCTTATATGAAGACATTCATTATGTTACTGTAAGAATGTTACTGTAGATGTTTCTGTCAAATGACTTGTACCACTTCATCAGCTAGGCTCAGTGCTCATAAAGTGCACTTTATTCTTTTTATTTGTAAGTTTGACATCTGCTAACATAAAGAGAGATAATTGAACTGACACGATCACTCATCTTCAAATCAAACCTTAAAAACAAAGCGCTTTGCCACATGACTCACAACTGCTGATTGTCTTTTGTTAAGAACTGCACAGCTATTCCTAGCTTTAGTCGAATTTATCAACACAGCACTGAATGTTGCACTCCATTACCAGGAGACGTGTTTGGAAAGGGCCCAGCCGTTCACAGTCGTGTGAAAAATGTGCCAGTCTGTCTTGCATTCCTTCACACTTTGCTCCTAAACTGAAAGTCATTCTCGGTACCTATTTCAGGACTGGCTTTAGTCTGCTTGTTGTGGTTTTAAACCTAAGTTCTCTAGCAAACAAAAGCCGAACCCGTTGACAGATAGTCCACTTCTAGACCTTTGATAGATTCATTCATTTATTATCTTCTGTTCAATTCACTCAGGGTCGCTGCCAGCAACTTTGGGCGCAAGGAACAACCCTAGATGGGACGCCAGTCCATCACGGGGCAAACACACACACACAGTCACACACTAAAGGCCACTTTAGAGACACTAATTAACCAAAAACGCATGTCTTTGGACTGTCGGAGGAAACCTGAGTAGCTGTAGTAAACCCACACAGACACGGGGAGGACCCAGGTCGCTCCACCCTGAGAATGGGACCTTCTTGCTGTGAGGCAGAGGTGCTACCGAACCATCGTGCTACCCAGCATTAATGGGTTAATGAAGAATAATCCTGGGTTCGAAGTGCAGTCTATAGAAATAAATACATATATTGATGGATTCAGAATACGTATAACGACCATATATAATGGCAGTTCAGTCTCTTTATTAAGTTATTACTTGTGCACAGCTGCTTCATATGCACTTATTTGTCTATATTAACATATCTTACTGTGATTAAGCATTGCTTACCGGTATGGAGGCGCTTGTTTTTCCACTGTGTAAGATGGACGGGGGAGCTGGGTAAGAATTGATGCGTGGCATCCTCTATGTCCTTGGCCCTTTACTCAACAGAGAACCTTACTCTCCGGTAATGACGCCATCAGTCACTGACACAGTTGGTGGGGTTTTGGATTTGCTTGCGAGAGATACAGTAGGGTAATGAATAATACAATTGAGTCAACCTTGCCTTATTTTTAGTCAGAGAATAATTTTGTATTCAGATATAGTGCTCTAATCAAACTAAAAACAGTAACAGTACCGTTTAAGAACATTACGAAATTTCCGTGCGTTTCCTGAAACCGAAAGTATTGGTGCCCCCTGAACTACTTTTCGTCGAATGTGTTGCAGGCCTAAAATGCAGGAATAGATGTTTGTTATACCTCAGGTTTGTACAGGTCTGTGCAATGAAATACAAGTCAATGTTGTCAAAGACACGTGAAAGACATTATGCTTTTTTTTTTTTTACATTTCCCTTTCGTTTATCCTTTGTTTGATTTGGGGTTGTACATTTATTTACCTTGAACCCTGCTTGTGCACTGCAAAGTAGTACCAATCCGTTATTGTCAACTAGTTACAAGAGAGAAAAAGCAGACACTTATTGGTATTTAGTTTATTGGGTCGATTAGTGATATGACTGATATTACCACCAAGTAAAATTAACATAAAATGCCCATAAAAGGGCCCAATATTGACTGACTGCTTATACTGTATCTCACAAAAGTATGTTCACCCCTTACATTTTTGTAACTATTTTATTTATAACAATTTATTTTCTTTTTTATGGTTTAACACTGAAGACGTGACACTACTTTACAATGTAAAGAAGTCAGTCTACAGATTGTATAACAGTGTAAATTTACTGTGCCCGCAAAATAACTCAACACACAGCCATTAATATCTAAACCTCTGGCAACAAAAAGTGAGTACACACCCAAGTGACAATTTTTCCTCGCCGGTATTATAGTCTTACCAAGGTCTCAGGTGTGAATGGGGAGTAGGGGTGTTTAATTTGGTGTTATTGCTCTCACACTCTCTCATACTGTTCACTGGAAGTTCAACATGGCACCTCATGGCAAAGAACTCTCTTAAATGTTTCTCTACACAAAGATGGTCTAAGCTTTAAGAAGATTGTCAACACAATGAAAGTGAGCTACAGCACATTGACCAAGACCAGCATTTTAACAGGACGGTTCCACTCAGAACAGGCCTCACCATGGTCACCCAAAGAAGTTGGTCATACCCAGAGGTTGGCTTATGAAAATAGATCTAAGATAGAACTGCTGCCAGCATTGCTGCAGAGGCTAGAGGGGTGGGGGGTCAGCCTGGAAGTGCATGGCTGTTGTCCCTGAAGGAAGCCTCTTCTAAAGATGATGCACAAGAAATCCCGCAAACAGTTTGCTGAAGACAGACTAAGGGCATGGATTACTGGAATCATGCCCTGTGGTCTGATGAGACCAAGATAAGCTCATTTGGTTCAGATGGTGTCGGCAGCCAGGTAAAGAGTACAAAGTGTGTCTTACCTACAGTAAAGCGCGGTGGTGGGAATGTCATGGTTGGGGCTGCATGAGTGCTGCCGGCTGTGCTGAGCTGCAGTTCATTGCTGGTACCATGAATGCCAACATGTACTGTGACATACTGAAGCACAGCATGATCCCCTCCCTTCAGAAACAAGGCAACAGGGCAAAATTCCAACATGATAACAAACCCAAACACACCTCCAAGATGACCACTACCTTGCTAAAGAAACTGAGGGTAAAGGTCAAACACGTCTCCAGACTTAAACCCTGTTGAGCTTCTGTGGAGGAGCGCAAGGTTGCTAACATCCACCAACACCGTGATGTCATCATGAATGAGTGGATGAGGATTCCAGTGGCAACCCATGGAGCTCTAGGGCAGTGATTTTCAACCACTGTGCCGCGGCACCTCGGTGTGCCACGAAAGATCGTCAGGTGTGCCGTAGGAAATTGTCCAGTTTCACTTAATGGGTCAAAAATATTTAGTCACTACAAATGATTTGGCATTGTTGAGCGTCTGTGCCAAAGTGTTGGCTGACTAAGTCATTAAACACCTATTTTTACCAGCGGGTGGCAGTAGGTAGCACAATAATAATGATGTAATGATACAATAATAATGCTAAAGAAGTAATGCACGAAATACAACAGCGATGGATAAATATTTGAAGAGGAAAAATTCAGACTCTGAACTAGGCCCTGGACAAATGTCTAAGCCGGAAGAAGAGCCTAGTACGAGTTGTGGTCAAAAGAAAGAGAAAACAATGAGCTTGAGGCAATACAGCGAAAGTTATATATTTCGTTTGGATTTACTTTCACCGGGAATCCAGCAGCACCGATTACGTTATGCGTTACGTTATGCCCACACACTAACGTATACGTTAGTGTGTGGGGAAAAGCTATCCAATAGAGCCATGGTCCCAAGCAAGCTTAAAAGACATCTCCAGATGAAACACCCTTCCCTTCAAAACAAGAAAACTATTTTGTTTGCCTGCGTGAACACACAGAGAAACCGTTAACTATTATAAGAAAAACCACAAAGGTGTCGGAGAGAGCTCTCAAAGCTAGCTACTGAGTGGCTGAACTAGTAGCCAAATCAAAAAAGCCACACACTGTGGCACAGACATTAATACTACCTGCCTGTAAAGCCATCGTGAACGAGATGCTTGGCCCTGATGCAGTTAAAGAAGTAGCTAAAATCCCTCTCTCACACAATACAGTTGCCAGACGTATTGATGACATGTCTGACAGTCATGTTGTTTTGCAAAAGATGCGCATCAGTGGGAAATTTGCATTGCAACTTGCTGAGTCTACAGACATTAGTGGACATGCTCAACTCTTGGCCAATGTGCGTTTTGTGGATGGAAACACAATCAGAGGAAACTTTCTATTTTGCAAAACACTGCCAGAAAAAAACAACAGGAGAGGAAATTTTTTCGGGTCGCATCAGAATATCTTGAACAAAAAGGACTTTGGTGGGAAAACTGCACGAGTGTCTGCACTGATGGAGCAGCAGCCATGGTCGGGCGCACCAAAGGCTTTGTTAGCAGAGTTAAAGAGAAACCCCCAGCTGTTATTGTTACGCACTGTCTTTGCTCATTGCAAAGACTTTACCAGCAGACCTAGCTTCTGTGTTGGATGATGTCGTGCGGATGGTAAACTTTGTAAAGTCAAGACCCCTGAAAAGCCGCATATTTGCATCTTTATGTGAGGACATGGGAGCAGAGCATACAACCTTACTGCTCCGTACAGAAGTCCGATTGTCGCTGTCGCGTGGCAAAGTACTGGCCTGTGTGTATGAGCTGCGGGATGAACTTAATGTTTCTGACTGATGAGAGGTGGGATGATGCAAAACGGCTTGCAAGTGATGAGTGGTGTGCAAAGCAGGCATACCTGGCAGATATATTTCAGATATTTCACATTAAATGGATTCCGTTCTAAGTGAACCTCTGGCAACAACATCTTGAAAGTGCCAACCTTGGCATGTTCCCCCTCACCCAAAAATGGCACGAAGATGTCAACACTGCTGCACTGTGTGAGGTAACAGGCAAATATTTGAAAATCCTTGAGGAGAAGTTATCATTTTATTTCCCCTCAACCCTCACTGAATCCACTGACTGGGTTAGGGACCCATACAGCTCAGCAGCAGTCTTTGGAAAGGACATGACCTTGCAGGGGCAGGAGGAACTGTGGTAGCCGAGCGGTTAAGGTACTGGACTCTGGACCAGAAGGTCCAGGGTTCAAATCCCACCTCTGCCAAGCTGCCACAGTTGGGT